>PVLC010010163.1:26548-51536 GCA_004027655.1 Graphiurus murinus | reverse complement strand
TCAGCCGGGCGTGGTGGCGCACGCTTGTAATCCCAGCATTCGGGAGGCCGAGACCGGAGGATCCGGGTTCGCGGCCAGCCTCAGCTACCTAGTGAGGCACTCCGCAACTTAGTGAGACTCGGTTTCAAAATAAAGAATAAAAAATGGGGCTGGGGGTATAGCTCGGAGGTAGAATGCCCCTGAGTTCAATCCCCAGTACCGCCAAAAAAAAAAAAAAAAAAAATAGAAAAATCAAACAGTGGTGTGGATAAGCGGTAGTACCTCACTGTGGTTTTGCTTTGCATTAAACCGTGACAAATGATGTTGTATAGCTTCTCATGTTCTCATTGGCCGTTTGTATATATTCTTTGGATAAATTCTTATTCAAAATATTTTCCCAATTTTAAAAGGTTATTTGTCTTTTTTATTGATGAGTAGCAAGAATTCTGTATATAGTATGAATGCAAGTGCTTTTTTCAATATTTTGTCCCATGCTCTGGGTTGCCATTTAAATTTCTTGCTGATTTTTTTTGTAATAAAAAATGTATCTATGAGGCCCAATTTATCTGTTCTTTCTATCATCACTCATGGTTTAAGGTCACAAAGATTTCTTCCTTTTGTCTGATAGTTTTATAGTTTATATGTTATATTTAGTTCTCGGACCATTTTGGAGTTTTTGAGGGTCTTTTGGTTTTGGGGTGTGTGTGTGTAAAATGTGAAGTATAGATCCAATTACATTCATTTGTGTTTGAATATTCAATTGTTACAGAAAATTTTGTTGAAAGACGCCTCGTTAAAAGTAACCTCATTAAAAATCATCACTATAAATGATGAAAATTTATTTCTTGATTCTCAATTCAATTTCATTGATTATATGTCTATTACTGTGATTGTACCATACTATATAGAATACAGTATGTTTTGAAATCTGAAATATAATGTTTAGCTTCAATAACAAAATTTGTTGTTATAAATATTACATATAATACTTCAATTATTAAGAGTTTTAGTCCTAGAATTTTACTATTTTATTTAAATATATCTGTTATTTTAATATATGAATATATTCTCTATAATATATCTTAATTTTTATACTTTCTCTTTGTTAAATATCTTCTGCTTCTCTTTAATTGCCTAATGATTTTGTGTTTATACAAATATATACAATTTATGTTATGTAGAATTTTACATTATTCTTGGTTTGTGAAAGAATGATTTGCTCTATACTAAAAGTTCAAATAAATAAACATCATTTTCATGTCATTAACTATGAACAAAAATAAAATAAAATGATTTAACTGAACAACTTGCTTTCTTGTTAGATCAATTATTTTCACATAAGTAGTCATCTGCTATTTTTTTCTTTCCTTCAGTTTTTTCTAATTATTAATGCCCTAATTATATATATCTTAAATTATCTTCTGTTGTTATCATTTCTAACAATATAAATATATTATTTCTTCTTTGTCAGGTTTACTAGGAGCTTATTAATTTCACTAAATAATTTAAAATTCTAGGGTTTGGTTTTATTGATTTCCTTGACTATTTGTCCATTTTCTATCTCATAAATTTCTAATCTTTATTATATACTTTTTACTTTGGATTTAATTTTTCCTACTTTGTATTATAGAAAACTTTGATCATTGACTTCAGGCTCTCCATTGTAATGGTTTATATTTTCCTCTATGTCTCATCTTTATTCCATAAATTTTGAAATGTCATGCTTTCATTTTTATTCAATTAAAAATAATTTCTAATTGAGCTAAGTAAAGAGATAGAAGGGAAAGAGAATAACACGTGAAATCACAAAGATTAAAGTGGGCAGAGGAGCTTAAGATGTTCAATATGCCTGTATTCCTGGAACTCAGAACAAGGGCAAGAGGGATATGAATTAAAGCCAAAATGGTAGTATTCAAACACAAAAGGCTTGCAGGTCATGAAAAAGCATTTGCCTACATACAAGGGATAACTGTTTTTCCTTTACTTTCCCACACAATTTAGGTAGAAACTTCTAACAACAGGTGTTGTAAGATATCTAATACTTTCTATGATTTATCCATTGCAATATTTAAAAGATCACTCAATCTCAGTAGGTATAAATAGCAACCATTCAATATTACTCATAATTTTGTGGGCTGCCTGGGCAGATTTTCTGCTGGTCTTATCTGTCAGTTAAAGAATTACATTCAGCTGGTGGCTCGATTGAAATTTGTTAGTCTTTCAGAACACTGAGCACATATCAGTGGTTTCAGCAGGGATGTTTGAAATGGCTGAAATGAATGGCTGGGCTCTTTCTTCCTGTGATTTGCCATCTTGGATTTCTTCATAGCAAGATAGATTAGGGGTTTCAATAGAATGATAGCAAAAACTTTTGAGGTTTAAAATCAAAAGTCACACAACTCATATCCACTGCATTCTGTTAGGGAAAACCATATGAAAAGATCTAACCAGATTCCAAGAAAGGAAAATTAGACCTAACCAGATCCAAGTGCTGCCTCACCTTAACGGGGTTCTGAAACATATATGGTGAGACAGTGTTAAATTATATATATATATATATATATATATATATATATATATATATATATAGCTTTATGTAAAATAAATTAAAACATACCAAAACCCACAAAAGGCACAAAAAATTGCAATATCTTGCTCAAGTCTAGGAGTCATGATTTTTAATCTAGTCTGCACAGTGATAAAGCCCTTGGTTATGACTCCGTTTGACTCTAAATCTTACGTAATAAAAGGACAACTTATGTCACTTATTTTCATCATAGATATTTTCATTATGGGAAGAACAGGAAGCACATAATCTCCACTGAATGATAGTTACTCTGAAACCTAGTCAGGTACCAGCTACCCAATTCCCAATAGCAAATTGATTATTAAGACCAATTTTGTTGAGTGTGGTCTCATAATTTATTTTTTCTTCTTGCAATTCTGTTCTTTGATATGTCTTTCCTATAAAATGTGAAATGGTTTATATTCACCTCTGAATATCTCACCAAGACTACTTCCCATGTCTAGAAAGTAGGGGTCCCAGACACTTTTTAATTTTTTTACTGTTGCTGTCCTTTTAGTTCACTCTTTGCCAAATCTCTTAATAAGTCTGTGTGTTTAATTTGAATATTATCATTTTACAGTGCCTGGTTCATAAAAAGCTATATCCCAAATTCTTTTCAAAACTGACCTCTGACTATTTTGGGTGGTGTGTCAGACTATTGTAAAATAGTGCTCTTAAGATTCCACGAATTTCTTCTGTTCAGCTGAGTGGATCTGAGGTATCATATTAAGTGTTTCTGAGGTATTTTTAAAAAGCTTTACAGTCATACATTTAATTTTATCTCTACCCTAAATCTCTCTTATACTTGAATCTTTTACTAGTTTGAGAGCCTGGCTGGGCAATAAAACAGTTTTATTTTACAATAAATCATGTCCTTGTCGTCCCATATTTTCTCTAAATTCTGAATATCCACTAAAAATTTATTCTTTTGTTTTGTTTCACATGTTATACTGTCCAATTAACTGATAGTAGTTTTTTCGGATATAAAAGCATCTATTTCACCTTCTTTAGATTCATATTTAATGTTAGAATTCTTATTTTTCTATGTGTGTGTATTTTTTTTTATTTTGGTACTGGAGTTGAACTCATAGACATTCTACCTCCAAGCAATACTCTCAGTTCTATTTTATTTTTCTTAATTTAGAAACAGGGTCTTGCTGTGTTGCTAAGGATGCCCTTGAACCTGCAATTTTCCTGTCTTGGTCTCCCAAGTAGTGGGATTACAGGGGTGCACCACCTTGCTTGGCAATATATCTTTATTTTATTTAGACATAATTACCTTAAATATTACATACTAATCCAATAGTGTGGGGGGTACGGGGGTTTGAATCAAGGGTTATATGCATGCTAAGTACATACTCTACCATTGATCTACACCTCGAGTCCCCCATTATCTTAATCATCTCTGTAAATGATTTTATGGATGAATGCTTTCCCTCTAAGACCATATTTACCTTTTTTCATATCACATTTTTATTATTTATTGGCCCTTTTATATTATCATTATACATTTTCTTATGCCACATTGTTCTAAAACTTGCTTTGCCAATAAAATCCACGCTAATAAAAGAGATCTACAGATTCAATGCAATTCTTATCAAAATATCAATATCATTCTTCATGGAGCTAGAAAAAAAGTCATAAAATTCATATGAAAAAACAAAAGACCCCAAATAGCCAAAGTAACTCTGAACAATAAGAACAATGCTGAAGGCATCACAACACCTACTATCAAATTAGATTACAGAGCTGCAGGAACAAAAAAAGCATGGCATTGATACAAAAACCGACATATAGACCAATGGAATAGAAGAGAAGGCATAGAAACAAATTCTCACACTTGTAGCCAGTTGAATTTTGATAAAGAAATTGAAAACATACCCTGGAGAGAAGTCAGTCTTTTCATAAATGGTACTGTGAAAACTATATTCAAATATATGTTCTTGGCTCTCCAGCTTCACAAATAAGTATTTGAAATGAGTTTCCTGGAGTTTTGTGCATGTGTGATTTGGTAATTTTCAAAGAACCTGAGAGAAAAACTATGCAGACTTGGGAGACTCATTTTTGCTTCTATCTTCTCCTCTTTAGAGATTTGCCCTCAGATTCTAGACATCTGTAAAATGCATGATCACATTCTCTATGCCCAATGAAAAATCTACCCTTTGCTTTTTCACCATGTCATTGTTTGAATACACACTTTACCCTTAATCATAGAAAGGTCTAGCCTTGGTGTCAGATTCTGGGAAGAAATCTAGACACTTGTAATTTTCCCACTGACATCAGTGTCTCTGTTATTCTTAGTGGGCTCCTTGACCACATCTGACTGTTCATTCAAAAAAGGTGACTCGTCCTGGGTATCCAAGCCATGTAATGTCACTCTGACCTTTGTCGTTAACATCATGATTAGTCCTGAGAAAGTGATGCTTCAAGACTAATAATATCAAGAAAAAGTTGCTGTGGGCTAAATATGTTTTCTCAAAATTCACATGTAGAATCTGTAAACTCCAATGTGATTGTATTTTGATGTGGGGCTTTTTGGAGGTAATTATATTCAGATGAAATCATTGAAAGTCTCCATGATGGGTTTAGGGCTCTTGAAAGAAGAGACAAGAATTCGCTTTCAAGAGGGCCCTTACTAGACCCTGCTTTACAAGCAGCTAGATTTTGCACTTTTAAGCCTCTAGAACTGTGCTAAATGAATATTTGTCACTTATAGCACTCAGTCTATAGTATTTTTTATGGTATCCCAAACTCACTAAATCATAATGCAAGAATATGCTATTTTTCCTTTTTTTCTAGACGTTTTCTCTAGTGTGATCTCCAAGGAAAGGAAATAAATGGTACACTGATTGGGAAGGAATAAATAAGACAATTTTATTCTCAGATAACATGATATATAGATCTTTATGGAGCATCTGTGGTTCCATAAAGTAAGGAAAGAGTAAAACAAAATTTGAAAATTATGGGAAAGGCACATGATTTCCAACAGAAAGAGCTCGAAGTCATCAAAGTGAAAACATTTCAACTAAAACAAAGTTGTGTTGCTTCTAATGTTCTGTTAGATTATAGGCCAAAGTATAAAATAAATATTCATAAATTATACTGATATAAATTAATTCTGAATAAACAATTAGGAGAAAATAGACTAAAAGATGGAAGAAAATATAGAGAGATAATCATTGGGCATACTGAAATACAGTATGGTAAAACACATTAATCAGAGTCTTAAAATATTTAATTTATATAATAAATGCAACCAATAATTTTCATTGTTTTATAATTTCAGTATTTATTTAAAATATTTATAGACCAACATATACATATTTATACTTATTTTTCATATATATATTTCCTTCACCAAACCTAGAACAATGTCTTCCTTGTTAATATTCCTGAAAAAAGAAACATACATACATATAGAATTATTCTTTGCTAAAGATTTCATTTATAGTTATAAAGTCTTTTAAATAATCATCTCGCCAGGCATGGTGGCACATGCTTGTAATCTCAGTACTTGGGAGGCTGAGATCGGAGGATCTGGGTTTGCGGCCAGCCTCAGCTACTTAGTGAGACCCTCTGCAACTTAGTGAGACCCTATTCCAAAATACAAAGAATAAAAAATAGGACTGGGGGCATAGTCTGGAGGTAGAATGGCCCTGGGTTCAATCCTCAGTACTGTAAAAAAAAAAAAAAAAAGAATCATTTTCTAACTTCATTTTCTTTATCACTCTTCATTCAATCGTCTCATAATAAAACATACACCTGAAAATGGAAGCATTACACTAGAAAGAGTAAATATTCTTGTAACAACAAACTTGTAAATGGAATGATCTATGTACAAAAAACCACGTTCTCTAAATTTTTATAAGAATTTCTATGAGGAGTCCAGGGTTATTCTCTCAAGAGGAGGCAAATCCTTTTATCTTTCTAGTGACTACTGGTTATTTTCACAGAGGGGTATTATAATGGCTGTAGGTTTTGTACCACCAGGTTCTTATAGGTTGTAAAATTTATGACAGAGACATATTTGTCAAACTCTGTGAAGGTACTTTATGATTTCGTATGCAGTATTAGTGTTGTTGTAAGTCCAGCAGATAGGGTCCATTTAATATACTCTTTGTGGTAAAGTCACAATGATATCCTACTGATACCATCTGGATATCTGTTGGAATCTACTAGTGGGAATAAAGTTGAGACAGTGAACAGCTTTCTATACAAAAATGGTTTAAGAAAAGTATTTAGTCAGCATGCTGTTTGATTGGCTGTCTTTCAATCTTATGATTTGATCAGATAGAGACTTTAATAATGTGGGTGATTTTAATAATAATTCACTTTTGGAAAACTCTTGGAAAGTAAAATAAGTATTTTAAACTTTTCCATTTTACCTAATAAACAGTCATCCTGACAATTACCTTTCTTGTTCTGCATAGATTATAGTCCTATATAATTTCATCAATTTAAATCCACAGGCAAAGGGTCATTTGTTCAATCATTCAGTCTTTGTTTCCTAGGAAACAGACTAGTCAAGAGATGAAAAATGGCCACCCACTTTCTTTGCCACTATTATTTGATTCTGCACTAATCCATATAATTCATAAGTTCCTTTTTTCCCCCCTTTCTTACTGCTCATATTCAGCTGTGTTTTTAAGGCTTTTTTACCATCTCATTTCCATTTAATATTTTATACAATCCTAAAATGGAGTTGTAAGTGACATTCAAATGGTAAAATTCTTTACTGGTATAATTCATACTGAAATTCTAAATTCCACCATAGCAGAAATTAACAATACTATCATATATTTTATGAAAATTGGTGGGTGATAAAAATTATACCTGGAGAAGTAGGTATAGAACATTACTTTTGGAAAAATGTATTATGGTGTTGATTTTCATGTGAAATAATGTATTTAAAAGACATGTAATTGAAAGCACATTTTTGTGGTAAAAATTAAAAATGATCTTATCTAGGGTTAAATTATATGTAGGTATATATGTGACTGCTTATAATCCTGATGGTCTGGGATATTTGATAAAAATAAATGCTTGACCTCAATGTTATTTTTTCATAATATAGTATTTACAAATATTGTTGAATATCATAAAATATCATTTGTTCAGAAATAATCTTGTTCATTTTATTTACGTATACTTACATATTAAGTATGCTTAGAAAACTTGTTCTCAAAATTACAGCTTACAATTCCACTTTTTGAGGTTGTTTACTAGTTTCAAAATATGGTGAAGAAAAATGTAGTTACTTGCGATATATAATCTGAAGACTAGCCATGAGCAATTTGGAAAGTTTTCCTTGTTTCTGGAACCGGGGTAGACAGTATTCTGTTACTGAGGGCAAGGTTTATTTGTCTCTAGAAAGTAGATAATGGAATTTGAGGAAAAAAAAAACCTTTTTGCATTCAGATATCTGTTTAATTTGCCTTAAAACTAGTAGGTCCGAAATAGTTGTCAAATTTTTCTGCCAGGCATGGTGGCACACATCTGTAATCCCAGTACTTGGGAGGCTGCAACAGGAGGATCCTAGGTTCAAAGCTGACATCAGCAACTTAGTGAGTCTCTCAACAACTTAGCCAGACCCCATTTCCAAATAAAAAATAAAATAGGGCACCAGGTTTCAATCCCAACACCACACACACACACACACACACACACACACACACACACACACATGCACACACACACGCACGCATGTGCACACAGGCACACACACATCTTAAGTTATTTGTTTAAACAGACAATATTCTATCATTTAAAATAGTGGGCCATGTTATTATAGATTCAATGCCATACATTATCAAGCCTGTAAAAGAAATGCCTCTGCAAATCATCACTTAGACATGTATTCTACTTGTATTACTCCTAGTCTGTTCTATCTATGAACATGCTAAGCTATTTAAAGAAGGAAATTTACTTATACTTCTCTGAATTTCCCTTAATCTTACCCAAACATGTAAGACAAATACTATATACATAATATATTTTGGTAGGATAATTTATGGAGTTACATTGCAAAAAATACTAAAAATATGATAATATTCTTTGTGAAGCTAATCACAGTCTTCTCCCTTTACCTTGTATCATGGTATCACAAGTGATATTAACTTTTACCCATTTGGTCAGGGTTCCTTTAGCCAAAATTTTTTTTTCTCAATTTGAACTAATGTTATTATTTTTCTCCATCTATATTGTGTTAGAAATGAGTCACTAAGCCTAAATAATTTTTAAGGCAGGAAAATTAAGCTCCCTCTTCTGAAGGGAGATATCAAGGAGTTTACATTTATATATTAAAACTACTATGGGGCAATTTATAATGATATGCCGGAGAAAACTATACTTTGATGATATGGAAATATGCTCTTTCTGCTTAAAGTTTCACTGATTAATTTTAGCTTCAATCAGTGGATCTTGTTTTTAGTAATTATTACCGTCACATTCTGGTAGTGATTTTTTTCATTTCCCTCATTTCCTTTTCAGGTATAAATTTGGATTATTCTGTAAGAGAGACTTTTTCTTTTCCCCACATGTATTTATTTATTCAATCATTTACTTATATTATTATAGACTCATGAAGTTTTTTTTTTTTTCTTTTTTTCTTTTTTTCCTTTTTGGCGGTACTGGAGATGGAACCTGGGGTCATTCTAGCTCTGAGCTACAGCTCCAGCCCTATTTTTATCCTTTATTTTGAAACAGGGTCTCACTAAGTTGCAGAGGGCCTCACTAAGCAGCTGAGGCTGGCCGCGAACCTGGATCCTCCAGTCTCAGCCTCCAAAATGGTGGGATTACAAGTGTGCGCCACCATGCTGGGCTCTCATGAAATTTTTTTAGTCCTCATATAACTCAATATTACTTGTTAGGTTATCAAATTAGTCCAGCTTCAACCAGGGAAATTTCTTTCATATTGTTTATCCGTGTGTGTGTGTGTGTGTGTGTGTGTGTGTGTGTGTGTGTATGTACTTCTTAACTTTCTGGTTAGGAGTACAGGCTCATCTAGGAATTTTTAGCACCTAAATCTTATAATCCAGCTATTTCTCCAAAAATCTGGTTCCTTTTGTTTGAAAATGGTATTCAGAAACCAAAATCTTAGTGTAAGATTCTCTCAATGAACCATGCTAGGAATCTAGTGTGTGTGTGTATATGAACTCATGTGTGCATAAAGATCTATATTTATCTTTGTACATATATTTTTCTCTATAGAGACATATTGAATTAGGTATATGTTCACACTAAACTCTTCAATCCTAATCCAGAACCAAAATGGTCTCAGTATCCCCTTGCTTATTTGTAAGGACCTTCACATATTGCAATCAATATGTTTAGTAACCTGTTGCATCAACATATACATGTAGTGTCAGAATTTCAAACACATACACCTGTATGAAACAAATATGTCAGCTGGGCATACGGGCACATGCCTATAATTCTAGATACTCAGAAAGCTGAGGTGAGAGTACAGCAAGTTCAAGACCAGCTTGGACAATTTAGTTAGACTTTACCTCAAATTTCTCAAAAAAAGGGCTAGGGATGCATATAAGTTGTAGAGTAGTCTGGTTCAATACCCAGTACTTCAAAAATGGGGGAAGTACGAAAGAAAAAAAAAACATATTCATGAACTAAAATACTGTATCTGTAGACAGTAATTTCGATCTTTTGTTTATACTACCCATCCAATTAAAAGAATGTTTTTCCTTGAGGTTGTCATATATTTAAGTAGATCTATTTTTCATATTTTCCATAGTCATATTTCTCAATAAGATCCATTCTATTCCTGGGTTCCCCCAATATCTATATTTTTATAAATTATTTTAATAGAAAAAATGTTTACTTTTTGTGGTAATTATTTCTAAAGATTATGACCAAAAATTAAAGTCCCATTTCTACCACCGTGATGCTTTTCAAATGAATTTCACTCTAAAGTTCTTCTAAGATTCTACATGTTGAAATCCTTTACCTTGAATGACTGAGGATAACATACTGTATTTCAGTCATTGGAAATATGGTGTTAACTCAAAAATTCTTGAACTAGAGAAAATTCATCTGAGACACATGCATCTGTAGACCATCAATATGAGATTTCAAATGTATATTCAGTTTCTCCATCATCATTAGAGAGTTGCATGATTCATCTTATTTGTTCAACAATCAAGAAATACCTTCCTAGCCAGGCATGGTGGCGCATGCTTGTCATCCCAGTACTTGGGAGGCTGAGACAGGAGGATCACGGGTTCTCATCCAGCCTCAGCTACTTGGTGAGGCACTCCACAACTTAGTGATACCTGGTTTCAAAATAAAGAATAAAAAAATAGGGCTGGGGGTGTAGCTTGAAGGTAGAACACCCCTGAGTTCAATCCCCAGTACCACAAAAAAAAAAAAAATAAAAGTCCTCCTTTCTCACTACCTTTATATGAGGAATGTAAAACTATATTTTTGTTTATTTAATTCTTTGCTTATTATCCTATAGAGAACCTTGCATTTGGATACAAAATGGAAACATGCACACTGACTTCTATATATCATGTAACATCCATTTAATAGGCATACCAGTAATAGAAGACATTTATTGACACTAGGGAAAATGGAATGGCTGGATAAGAAAGAATTTTCACTTTTGTATCCTCCCTCAACATTTTGGATCTTTTTTATAGAAATGTATTGCCATTTCAAACTGAAAACGAATAAAACAAACACAACTTTCCCTTAATCCTTCCTTCCTTCCTTCCTTCCTTCCTTCCTTCCTTCCTTCCTTCCTTCCTTCCTTCCTCCCTCTCTCCCTCCCCCCCTCATCTATCTATCTATCTATCTATCTATCTATCTATCTATCTATCTATCATCTGTCTACTATTTATTTTTGTGGCACTTGGGATTGAGCCCCAGACCATTCTACCTCTGAACTATACCCTCAGCCTTACTTTATTTTTATTTTGAAAGAGGATCTTGCTAGGCTGATGAGAGTCTCACTACTTGCTGAGGCTGTCCTTGAACCTGCAATCCTCTTGTCTCAGCCTCCCAAGTACTAGGATCACAGACGTACACCACCGTACCTGGCTGGTATGGTGTAATATATTACTTAAATATATTGTATTTTACCTTAACACACTTTCATTGGTGCCTTTGTAAATGAGGTTCAGAGTGATAAAAATGTACATCCACAGAGCACGTGGTGTTTCCCTCCAGATCTCACCCTACTCGCTCCTCCTCCCCATACAGAATTATTGAAATTGGTATTGATAATTTCAGAAAAAGTCATGAAAAAAAGTTTGACTAGGCATACAACTATTAATTACATATTTATTCTTTTGAACTTTGTGGATATTTACAGGTAAATAGCATTCAAAAGAAGTGTGAAACTAGTCAGTGTGATATTTTCCTCTATAGATGACTTTATCCTTGTATGTCATGGGCACTGTATTCTTTATTTATCTTTAAAGTCTCCTATCTTTATGATGCTTTGTATTTATGTTGCTCTTTCACAGAGTATTGAAGTTGACTGGCTTTTATACTTGTATTCCAGTATCTAAGAAAGGGAGGTAAGTGATCTTTTTTCTCTGAAAGTGAATTTTAGGGCAATGGTTTAGTCATTTGGTCATAGTAAGTCCCAAGAGAAGTTGGGAAATACTGTCTCTGGATGGGAACTCATGTTCCCGGTACAACGCAAATTTAAATATACTTTGAATCTCGTTAGCTAACCTTTCATTCTTATTACTGTTCTTCTTTCAATTGTATATACTGATTTTACTTATTTTTGTTTAGTTTTCATAATTTTGTGATGAGTACTTTTTTCTATTTCTTCTTAAAAATGGACCTTTTTTTTTTTTATCTATGATAGTTTTATTTTGTTTCATATTCCTGGTTTCCTCCTGAACTCCCTTACTATACCCAATAGAGGACTGTTTGTTTTATTCCTAATTGTATGATAGTCACTCAGTTTGCTCAGGTGAATTTCATGTACTTTTTAATGATATCTGGGATTATGAGAATATAACAATGTTTCTTACATATCATGTTTCAGGTTGTAGCTGTCTCTTCATTTTGTTCAAATGACATATTCCTAACTGCTTTTCATTATCTTTATTACCATATTATGCCATTGAGAACAGAAAATCTAGTGAAATATTTCTTATGAAATTTTAAATCTGATTATCTCATTCTTTAACTTTTTGTGTAGTCTCATATGTTTAGTAATCTAGTATAGAATTTTACTAGATGTTATGATGAAGCTAAATTGGATCTAATTTTGAGAAGCATGTACATATTTTAAAATAGACTAAAGGCACAAAGCTTAAGATATTTTACTATACAAATATTTGCTACATTTGTACCTAAATCTGTCACCAACTTAAAATTGATCTGTTATTGAATAGTGTCTCCCCATGTCTTTCTAGCTAGCATGAAGAACAAAAAGGAGTAAGTTTGAGTACTCCTTTTTTTTTTTTTTGCGGTACTGGGGATTGAACTCAGGGGCATTCTACCTCCGAGCTATACCCCCAGCCCTATTTTTTATTTTGAAACCGAGTCTCACTAAGTTGCGGAGTGCCTCACTAGGTAGCTGAGGCTGGCCGCGAATCCGGATCCTCTGGTCTCAGCCTCCGGAATGCTGGGATTACAAGCGTGCGCCACCACGCCTGGCTCCCTCTTTTTAATTCATACTACTTGTCAATATTAAATTGCTGAATCTCTTGAGTAAAGTGGCAATTAGGACCATAATAAACTTATTTGGAAAGGGAGTACTATGGATATATAATGGTAAGATTTATAACACAAAAGTATAGTTTTGACATATGGAGTAGTTTGGTAATACATTTGAGAAGTAGCCTTTAAACAATATTTAATGTACATATTTCTTCTGAATAATTAAAAAATAAGACTTTTTTGTAAAATGTCCACATATACAGGACTCCTGGAAATCTAGTGAATATAAATGTAGGTATAATTAATGATGCAAATTTGGATTTTTTGGCCTACAAGTCCTTTACAATATTCTCTTATCTGGTGCTACTGCTCTTCTTAATCTCTTCTGCCATTACCCCATTAACAGAGAAAGAAAAAAACAAGTGCATATGATTCCAAGTCATTTCCAGAGACTCGGATTTTTAAGACAGTTTTATTTTGCCTGGATTAGAAAAACTACTGAAAATGCATATTTTCTCAGTGTACACTTTTTTTAAATTCTGGGGAAACGTTTGCTGACACACTCACTTCAGTTACCATTGATAATGAGTTTCTTACCAGGTCCTTGTCTTAAGGAGTTAACGAATGAAATCCACAGACACCAGGAAAGCAAAAGCAGAAAGTTTATTTTAAAGGAGCAAGCCAGGAGAGAGGCAGATCGAGAGTCCAGGGGGGCCTTCTGGCATTGCCTGAGTGTAGCTCTGGCCCTGGAGGTCAACTGCAGGACCAAATCCACTCAATCCACCAAGGAAAGTAGCAGGGTTAAAGCTCCCTTGCAGGGGAGGGGTCCTGAGAGGGCAGCCGATTTTGGTGCTGAGCATAGGGCTTTATATATGCTTGAATCCCCTTTGTGTAGACATTAACCAAGGAGGAAAGTCCCCATTTTTCATCTTGTTTTCCTTGACTTAATTTGTCATCAATGGTCTTTAATTCCCTGAAGTCATGAGACTGTTTGTTCTGCAAGGTTTGTTCCCTGTTCTATACCTATATTGCAACAGTCCATGATTCTAAGATTATTGCACATAGATTTTTGGTTCCTGACATCTTGGCTCCTCTCCTCCACATTTAGTTGTTTGCGTTCAGGCCTGATGAACAACACAGACCCACCCTCCTTCTTAGGAGTCTCTGGATTTTGTTTTTCTTAACCTTTTTCTCCTGGGAGACCATTTCCCTCACTGTCTACCCAATACCTAATTCCTGTTTATGAGTTTCCATTTCCTGAAAACTGCAAATGCCAACCCCTGCCACAGCATTCCATTCTAGACAAATTAGCCAATTGCATAAGACTGTGAAATCATGCTCTCTTCATAGGAATGTGGTAGAGAAATCTGCATTAGGGATTAAAAACTAGGCAGAGTTCTTGTTTATTGTGCTTGCTTACCAGAGTTTTGCTGGTGAAATATGCTTTCTGCAAAAATTAAAAATCACCTTTCCCAGCCATTTTTGAACACGTGTCTTTTCTTAAGACACCATGCAAATTTATTTCTAACACTTGTAAAGTAGCTTATGCTACATGGATATGAGTTAATAGCAGGCCACATGTTATGAACTGACCTTCTATTTTGTTTGGGAACCATCCAGCAATGCTTACATGAGTGGTAGACTAGATCTATGTGACAAAGCAGAGCCTGTTAACAATGTAATCCCACAAAGTGCTGTGAAAAGGGGAGAGATTGGAAATGGCACATGCAGTTATCTCAGTACTGGAGAGGCTGACACAGGAGGATGGCAGGTTCAAGGCCAGCCTCAGCAACTTAGCAAGGAACTCAGCAATTTGATGAGACCCTATTTCAAACTTAAAAATCAAATAGAACTGGGGGTGTTAGCCTAGCTGTAGAATGTCCTTGGGTTCATTCCTGAGTACCACAAAAGCAAACAAACAAACCAAAAAGGAGGTAAATAGAGAGTCATTGAGTACTAAGAGTGAGGCTCTGAGGTCTAACTGTCTAATTTCAACCAGGTCTGCTACTCACTTGGGCAAGTCACCTCATCTATGTTCCTCAATCTAGTCTGGTCATTATGGTATCTGTATGTAATTAATTTCTATCTCAAAGGATTATCATTAGAACTACAGGAGTTAATATATATCAAGAGCTTAATATATATCAAGTGCTTGATACAGTTTATTAGATATTTGAATTATTGTTGTATACATTGTTTATAATAATATAAACAAGTCAATATGATATTTATTAACTTATATTTAATATAATATGTGAACAAAATAAAAACTAATAATTTGGAGTGAGGATGAATAATCATCCATGATTGTTAAAAAAAATGTAGTGTGCATGCATTTGTTTGTGTATAAAATAAGAATAGAGAGAAATGAATTTGACTTAAAAATAAATTTAAAATTTAAATTCAAATTATTATTATTATTATTATTATTATTATTATCAATTTGCTAAGGGAGATAAAATCCTTGGACTGACAGAGGCATTTTAACACAAAACATGAAATAAATGTGTTAAGAAAAGATACACACTTTATTTTTTCAAAATGAATTTGCATATATTCTCTCTTTCTCTTTCTATGAAATCCCATGAATTTTATTTTGTTAAGACTTTGAAAGAAAAATCTTCACACACAGATGTTAAAAGAAATCTAACATTAATTGCTTGCTTTGCTGCCAGTTACATAAATGAGAAATAACATTGACTCAAAAGGGGGAGTTGTTCCCCCCACAACAATAAATTAGTCTAGTGGAAGGCAGCCCAGGACTAGTTTCCAGATTCATTCTGTGCTGTTTCTTCTTTCTTAAGCAAGCAATTAAAACCTAAAAATAATATCATTATGCCAGAGACCTGCCTAAGTTTCTTTTTAATATGTCCATAGTACAGATGTAAGCTGATAGAAATGTAGCCTGGGTAATTCTTAAAATGCCTGGTTTCTCATATGAAGCTTTCTCATAACTCCAAAACCAAAACTTGACATGTATTTTATTGACCTCTTTTAGCTTAAATGGTCTTTATTTGGATCAGCTCATTTTTTGCATGATAAAAATCAGTCACATGTCTTTTTTCTCATCTCATTGAACACTTGCTTGAAAGAAACATTTCCAATGGCACCTAAGAAAAATTCTCCTTAAATAAGGCAGTAACTTTGACAAGTATGTTTTTAATTTCTTCTGAGCAATTATAATTTGTTTCTCCTTGTTACCTTCTGTCTTCATTTTATTCTGCTAAAACATTTTTATGGTGCTAGGGTTGGAATCCAGGAGCATTCTACCTCTGAGTTACACTACTAGCCCTGTTTTATTTTTTATTTGGAAACAAGGTCTCACTAAATTGCTTAACTTGGCTTCATATTTACAACCCTCCTGTCTCAGCTCCAAGTACTAGGATTACAGTCATGTGCCACCATACGCAGCTTGCTTATATATTTTAGGTTCTATAAAAAAAGTAATATTTTGCCACAAAAGAAAATAAGGGAACATTGAGACCATTAAATATGTAGTATATTTTCTGGATTTAAATTAATCAGTTAATGCTAAGATTTTATCTTAAAAACCTGATTTTTTTTCAAGGAAAAAAAAAAAACTTTGAGCACTCACATGGAGAATATATTTATTTCTACATTTATATTGAATATGTAGGCCAGTATTCTATCAGAACAAATTTCCAAGCATACATTAATCAATTAGGCAATTCTAACCATTCCCTTTTCTCTATAATTGAATTTGTTTTAAATCAGGTTTTGAGGTACTTCTGAGGTAGGAAGTTTGAATCTAAATATAGAGCATTCTTCAAAACAAGGACACATTTTTTTAGTACGTCCTTTATAGTGATGAATATCTGAAAAAAAACATTTGTCATAAGTGGGCTAAATTATTGTATTCCATTTTAGAGAAATGTCATGCTGAGGTGATGTTTTAAAAATGAAGTCATTCTTTAGCTATCCGTGCTGAACTTATTTTCAATGACTAAAACTTTTAAAGCATTCATTCCAGGAATGAGCAAAATTCCTTCAAATAAAATTACTAACTCTCACTAGCAGAGAAGACACATTTATTTCAAAATTGATTACAGATGTGTGAGGCATTTTTTTCTACCTAAGAGGAAATAAGAATGGAATACAGTGAGCAGAGAACAGACAGACCAGGTAAGGCATTGCAAATAATATTATATATATATATACGTATACATATATATGTATATATATATGTATACGTTTGAGGGGCTTTTTATCAAGCCCCTCAAAACCTTCCCATTCTCTTTTGACTAAATATATTTATGTATATATTTGTATATGTATATATTATGTATATATTTGTATATATATATATACATATATATACATAAATATATTTGTATATATATATATGTATATATATGTATATATACATATATATACATAAATATATTTAGTCAAAAGAGAATGGGAAGGTTTTGAGGGGCTTGATAAAAAGAAATGACATAATCAGACATTTATTTTTAAAAATATTATTCAAGGTGCAGTTTGAAGAATAGGTTAGAAGTAGAGAAGAACTGATTTAGATTATCTAGTCAGAAATTCATTATAATTGAGAAGATAGACAGTTCTATCATAGACAGATAGTGGCAGTGGAGATGGAAAAGGCTTAAACAAAAAAGAAAAATTCATACAATTTATGGACTAAGCAGGAGTAGGAGGGAGCAAAAGTGACTGAGATTTCTGGTTTGACAAATGCCTGGTTGGTAGGTATTGCCATTTCATGAGCTACAGGAACTAGAAGAGATGTTTGAAAAATATTATGATGTAATATATTTTAGACATTCTGTGTTTGAAATATTTAAATGTTTAAAAATATACAAGTAAAGATATCTATTATTGTGTTGCCAAAATATTTGTAATTCAAGAAAGGACACTAGAAATTATAGACTAAATGTTACGGGCATATATTATCAATTAAAACTATTAAATGCATGAGAGTACTTTGTATGGACCAAGAACAGGATTTTGACCTAATTCTGAAACTTTCTCATATCCTGGAGAAAAGTAAAAAAAAAAAAAAAAAATGAAAAGAAAAAACTATAAAGGATGGTATTCTGGAAAATATGAGTCATTTTAAAATGGCAGTCTTTTCAAAGACTTCTGATTATTGACTTAAGACCTAAAAGTTTCAATTTCATTAAATTATACAATGATGAGTTTTGTATGAGCCATTTCAGGATATTACTAAGGGAAGATATATAGACCAGAATAAAAATAGTTATAGAGAGGAATTGTTAAGTAAAGTTAAGAAAAATAGAATTTAAAAGTAAAGTTCCTGAAAATGTGGATAGGACAAGATCTGAAATAGATTTCCAAATATATATACATATATATATATATATATATATATATATATATATATATATATACTTTTTCTAAATACTTTGAATTAAGATATATAACTTCATATATGTTACTTCAAAGTATTTAGAAAAAGTATGCATGAAACATATTGTTAGATTTTTCAAACAAAGTTGAAGGATAAAGTAAATTTCAGGAGGTTACATGTAAAAGGACTGAAGAAGCTAGAGAAAGATTTTAAATACCTAAAATGGAGACTAGGAAAATGTTTCTACTGCGTTTGTACATTACCAGAGTTTAGCAATTTTAAGGACCCATCAATGATGCTACTAATTTTCAGTGGTCCAAGTATTTCTGCCTCTGAGATAGTCTGCAGAAGATCTAATTACCAGGATGAGTATTTGGAAAAACATGATTGGATTTACCCAGAGATTAGACAAAGAATAAAACCTCGTATATCAGCATCATAATAGGAACTAGGAAGACAAGTCAGGGACTAATACATTATGAGAAATCACAGAAAAATCAAAGGTCCCAGATACTTCAAGGAACATTTTGGGGAACTTAAAGAAATGATAGCCAGCCACAGTGGCACACACCTGTGTAATCCCAGTACTTGTAAGGCTGAGCAGGAAGTTCACAAGTTCGTGGCCAGCTTCAGTAATTTAGCAAGACCCTCTGCAACATACCAAGATCCTGTTTCAAAATATGAATATATGAATGAATGAATGAATAAATGAATGAATGAGGCTAGGGATATAGCTCAGAGGTAGAATGCTGCTGGGTTGAATCTCTGTTGCCAAATAACAAAGAGTGAAAAACAGAAAGAAAGAGGAAGAAAAAAAAGGAAGGAAGGAAGGAAGGAAAGGAAGGAAGGAAGGAAATAGAAAGAAAGGGAAAGAAAAGAGAACAACATCTGATTTGGAATTAGAATATTCCACATACTAACAGCTTCAAAGTATGACCACACCAATGTCTACTAACACCTGTTGAGAACTTTAGTCTCATTACTATGGGAAGGATAGCTATAAGCCAGTTTTCATAGCCAAATATTTGGGAAGAATGATGAATAGTTTCATACAAAACAGATATTAGGGCATGGGATATAAGTCAGTGGTAGAGACTTGCCTAGCATGTGAGGCCCTGGGTTTAATCTCCAGTGCTACAAAACAACAATGACAAACAAAGAAAAAAAGAGAAAAAACAAAAAATATATTTTGAGGAAAAACAAAATCAAATCACTTTATGAAGAAGCAATGTTTTATACATAAATATTTATCATTTAAAATAGGTAGAAAATAGTCTTCCCTTTCTCTGAGTATGTGAAAATCTATAGGTAGTATGTTGACTGCTGGATGCAGCAAAGTATTCCAGAAAATCTAAAGAATATTCAAAGTAATATGGAAAAGAGACTCAAAATCTATTAGTAGTTGAAGAATTTGAGAATCTCTTACCTGGAGATGAACATAATTTGGAAGCTTTATGATAAAACAGTTTATAGTTACAGAATCCCTAGAATTCATAAATTTTTATGAGTTTATGGAATGTGGATATGGACTTGAAATCAAGTTTTTTTTTTTTTTTTTTTTACTTAGTTGGTAGAAATAAAATTAAAATATGGAAGCTACAAGGAAAAAGGACTTTGAGTGATTGGTCTTGGACCATATTTTTATAGAATTTCCCTTAAAATGGAATGACTTGGCTTTAGAAATAGAATTCTTTATCATTGGGATATAGAATCAATTAAGAGTAAGGGATGAATTGTAGATGTAAATCTGATGACTCATAGAAGGATAATAATGTCCCTTCAAATTTCCGGGAATTTAGTATCCCATCCTAATGAAAGTAAATGTTGGCATGCCTATTGATATAAGAAAGATCTTTTAAATTTTATTTCTAAGATGAAAAATTAACCTCTACTCACTTTGAAACCTATCTTTTAATACCATCCCTTAGTAATTTCCCACTTTGCTTCCTCCAATATCAGACACTCTAATATGAGTTACTGAATATTTTTTTTTCACATTTGGAGAGCACTGACCAAATGAAACTCTTATAAACTCACAACTAACCATTTTATTTTATGGTATAATTTAGCTTTAAGCACTTTATCTGCTAATTTCTGCTCATTAAGTTACTTAATTCCATGTTGAGTATATTTATTATAATTATATTTCATTCTTGGCCATTTGTTTATAAATATTTTCCATCAATAAATCAATGGTATGAGAAACTCATAAACTACCCTTAATATAAGGTGCTTATGGGTAATGAACACCTCAAATCAGCATAACCATAAATTTACATCTTGACTGAAACCAACAGATATGTGTCACCTGATAACAATAGACTGTAAAGGAAAATATGCTAAAGTTGCAAATAAAAAAAAATTAATTCTAGAACTTTGAGAACATTTTTATGTAGTAATGAGAGAATTGTTTTTGTGTAGAAAGTAGTGGTTTTACTACAATTGATATCACTTAATGATAAGTGCATTTTCTTACTTATGAACCATAAAGAAAGCATAAAAATAAAGGAAACATAGCTCAAGGGAAACAGAAAGATGATAACTGACAAAATATTTGTAGAAAACCCTTTTGAGAAAGTATAGAAACCATAACTCATTAAAATGCTAAGATAAAATGTGGCAAATTAGTGGATGTTTTTCACATCTAATAAGACCTTGTAGAGAGAATGTAACTGACTACCCCAATAATAATGTGCAGTGGTCATTTTATAAAGCTGAAAGATGGTGCTATCCTACCTTGGAAGAAATAGATTAAAGTAAACATGCAATTGCAAAAGTCAATTAGAATTTTAGAGGAAATTATGATTGCTGTTAGTGAATCAGCAGAGTTATGTTAGAGCTAATGTAATGACATAAAGGGAATTTTGAAAAGTGTGTTTACATCTAATTACTTATTGTGCCACCCATATAAAAAGGAGAATTAGTGAAAAATAAAATAAGGCAATCTAAAAGTAAATATGCCTGTTGGTTTTTTGGAAACTTTTTATACTAAGGAGTGGAGTGATCCTTTTTTTTGTTTGTTATTGAAACAAAATGTCTAACATTGAATACTTTATAAAGGAATGAAATCCTTTTAGCTCACAGTCTTGAAGGTTAAAGTGTACAGCACCATTATTGGTTCTGCTCTAGTGGCAGATACAACCACAACTGGAGAAGCTCATGGGAGAGGAAGAGGTCATGTGCGACAGGAAGCTGGAACAAAGACAGGGGCCTTTATGACAACTTGCTCTCATGAGACCTATCTTAGGGTTCCATAACTCCTACATTAATTCCTCCCCAAAGCATGATTCCCAATGATAAGGACTTTCCACTAAGCTCTACTTCTAAAGATCCTATCACTTTTAACATTGCCATAGTGGAAACCAGCCTTCCAACATATAAACTCTTAGGGGGAAAAAAAAATCATGTATAAACCATAGAAGGACAGAGAAAGAGAAATATGAATTGATGTTTTTGTTATTGATCATATATTTCTATACTACCATTGCTAATACCTTAATTCAAATTTTGTATATTCTTTCTACCATTACACTATTTTATATTTCTAAATGGCTTTCAATACTCTTGTAGTTCCTAACAATGACCTTTTTGTAACCTTCATAAAACTATCAGGAATGATATTTTAGAACCCAAACCTTATAATAATTTGATTAAAATCATCCAATGAGTTATATCATTTGAAGAGAACACTCCAAAAACTTTACCATGCATTAAAAACTGCTAGAACTAGTAGTTATTCTTAAAATTAAGGCCAGTTTATAGTAATTCATTTTAAAAAGCACATCATGCTTAGTTATCAAGACAAAACTATAAGACATACCATGAGACAAACACCCTTATTTGAAAAGACATAGTAAGTATCAGAACCACACATGTTGGGGCTGCTGGAATTATAAGATTGGTAATTAAGAACAACTATAATTATAGGCCAAGAGCTCTAATGATAAAAATGGATAGCTTGCAAAAAAGGATGTGCAAATGAAGAAGTGGGATGAATTTGTAGGACAGAACCATAATGAGATGTCAGAGACAAAAAAATAATAATAGAAGTAAAAAGTAGTTGTAATTGGCTTACTAATAGTATAGACACAGCTGAGGAAAGAATATCTGAACTTGATATTTTGAGAGACCCATCAAAACCATAAAGCACACATCATAAAGATTGAAAAAAATAATAGAATATCCAAGAACTATAATATACATTTATTGGGATTATGAGAAATAATATAATAAATATTAAATACCAAAATTGCTGAAAATTTCTTCAAATTAATGTCACACACCAGAACCACAAAGCTCAGGGAAAATTGACAAAAACAAAAACAACTTTAAGTAGGCATATCATTTTTAAACTACAGAAAATTAACAAAGAAAAATTCTGGAAAGAAGGCAGAAGATAGAATATAACTTGCCTATAAGGGAGTAAAGATAAAAATTGTATTCAGCTTCTCCTTAGAAACTATGCAAGAAAGAAAAAAACAGAGCAAAAGGTTTAAAGTTTCAAGCAGAAAGCCTCACCAACCTAGATTCAGTATACTGTAAAATTATTCTTCAAAAATCAAGGAAAATACTTCCTTGGAGAAACAAAAAATTAGAAAATTTGGTGAAAGTAAAATTGTTTTTCAAGAACTATTGAAAGATATTATTTATAGAAAAGGAAAATAAAAGGTTAGGAACTTAGGAAGAGCATCAAGGAAGCAACAAATGAAAATAAAATAGAACTTTTATTTTTCAGATTATAGTTTGTTCAACATAATATTGCATTCAATTACATGTATTTTGTATATATGAAATTTATATACACACATACATACACACACACACACACACACACACACACACACACACACACACATACACAGCCAAACATTGTAAAAGCTTATTAGTAAAATAAATGGCAGCAATAATCTAAAAAACATGAAGATATTATTACCTTATTATATGGTACTTTTGTGAAACAGTATAATGTTACTTGAAAGTGACTTAATTTAGTTTAAAATGCATAATGCAAACCTTAGGAAAACACTAAATAAAAGATAAACTGTGCATGTTAGTGAGACTCTGTTTAAAAATAAAATAGGGCTGAGAGTGTAACTCAGAACACCCCTGGATTGAATTCTTAGTACCATAAAAAAAGAAAAAAAATGTAAAACTGATATTCTGAGAAAACAGAATCATATAAAAAAGCTTATTTAAAACCACAAAACACAGAAAAGTAGAAGACAAAAATACAAAGAGCTGAGCCGGGCGTGGTGGCGCACGCTTGTAATCCCAGCATTCGGGAGGCTGAGACCTGAGGATCCGGGTTCGCGGCCAGCCTCAGCTACCTAGTGAGGCACTCCGCAACTTAGTGAGACTCGGTTTCAAAAATAAAGAATAAAAAATAGGGCTGGGAGTGTAGCTTGGAGGTAGAATGCCCCTGAGTTCAATCCCCAGTACTGCAAAAAACAAAACAAAACAAAACAAAAAAAAAAACCAAAGAGCTAGGGAAGATGTAGAACTATAATAAATGTGTTGGGTATTAGATCAACTCTATCAATAATCATTTTGAGTGTCAGTGGTCTACATGCCTCAAGTAAAAGATTATCAAAGTGTATATAAAACCAGACTCAACTATCTATTGTCTATAAGCAACCCACTTTAAATATAAAAACATGTTGACTAAGAGCAAAGGGATGGAGAAAGTTATACCATGCTGTGCTCATCAAAAGAAAGAAGGAATAACTATATTAATTTTAAACAGAGCAGACTTCAAAGCAAGGAAAGTTATCAGTGATAAAAGAGGGCTAAATAATGACCAAAGGGCCAAAGCTCAAGACAACAAACCAGGAGTAGAAATTCTTTTTGTTACTAGGAGTCTTTCAATACTGAAACATAATATCTTTACATTATGAAAGATTTTATTAGTAGATTATTTATAAAATGAACCACCAGGAAAAACCCTGGATCTCTAACATAATTAGAATAATAATAGTAACATATTAAGTGCCTGCTATGAACCAGATACACATTACATAGGTATTTTTATATATTCTTTCTACTAAAACACATGGTCTCCATTACATAAAGCAGAAAAGGAAAAATATCCCAAAACTCAGTTTTAAGAACTTGCCTAGAATTACTTCCTAAATAAGTGGCAGATATGGAAATTTAAGATACATCAAAACAAAAATATTATGGGTCATATTTTACTTTTATTTTTCAAACCCTATCAAATACCCTATAATAAATTAAAATTTCCAACAACATAATGATTAAATTTTTTTTTTAAATTTTTTATTGTAGTAATTCGTGCAATATAGCATACATCTTTGTTAAGTACGAGTTGTTAACAACATATTTGCACACAATTCTCATTTGACCCCTTCCCCAATTCCCACCCCAATCCCCTCCCCTTCCCTCCCCCTCAGGTTCACTTCGGTGAGTGACCTTGATATGATTGTGTAATTACATCATGT
>PVLC010010163.1:0-26448 GCA_004027655.1 Graphiurus murinus | reverse complement strand
GGACCCTCCTATGCCCCATCTTCTCCCTAGCATCCACATATTAGGGAGAACATATGCTTCTTAACTCTTTGTGACTGACTAATCTCACTTAACATAATGTTTTCCAGTTACATCCATTTCCCTGCAAAGAACATGATTTTATTCTTCTTTATGGCTGACATAATGATTAAATATTTTTTTTTTTTTTTTTTTTTTTTTGCGGTACTGGGGATTGAACTCAGGGGCACTCTTCCTCCGAGCTATACCCCCAGCCCTATTTTTTATTCTTTATTTTGAAACCGAGTCTCACTAAGTTGCGGAGTGCCTCACTAGGTAGCTGAGGCTGGCAGCGAACCCGGATCCTCCAGTCTCAGCCTCCCGAATGCTGGGATTACAAGCGTGCGCCACCACGCCCGGCTCTGATTAAATATTTTTAATGAAGCTAATTTTTGGAAATCCATTCTGTATAGTGTAATTATCCTAACTTTTGTATTTATATGCATAGATGCAATAACTAATAGTGCTAACAACATTGAAATCATTTAACTTCTGTCAGTTATCAATGTGTATGTCAATAAACCTCAACTATTATCTAATACATACAAAACATTATTACCTACTGTTTCCTTGAAGATGCTTTATTATAGTTTAGGGAATGTTATATAAAAGTACATTAAAAAACTGCCTAACACTTTTGTGAGTTGTGCAGTTTTTATAAAGCAAAGGATGCACCTAAATCTCACATTGCCTCTTGACATTCATAAAATAGAAATTCTCTTTCATGAAATAGATGGATTAACAACGCTCTGTAGGTGAGTTATTTCAAGTAACATGTGTTGATAGTGGCAAAATTATTAAACTTTATAAAAATGTATAACATTTTTAGCTAACTGAAAGCCCAATTTTGCTATCAACATAATTTTAGCATCTGTCAAAATACTGTGACCTTTTCATGAAAACATTTTTATATGACCCACTTAATTTTTAATCCTCTGCATAATATATGGATCAGTTTCTGAACATAAAAGCACTTTATTACTTTTACTTTTACCCATTTCATTAAAAAATAGTTATTTGGGTGGCAAAATCCAATTTAACCTTGAGTCCCCAGGGAATATAAAACAAATTTCTTTCATGTTAATTAAAACTAAATGAAAAAGTACAAGAAATCTTTTTTTAACTTTTTAATTTTAAAAAGTATGATTTTTAAAGTTACGATAAATTCATTTTTGTTGGACTGTATATTTGGTTAGATGTTACGAAAAAAGTACTTATATTTTCAAAGCTCTTAAATGAACAAATGCTAAAGATTTATTTAACTTATTTTATATATCTCTGTTTTATAAGTGTGTTACATATAATTGTATAGATACCATATATTGGTAAAAACATTTATATATTTATGCATATGCATATATAACATATACATACATACATGCACATAGTATGTTTCCTTTTAATGAAAAAGCTCACTTATTTCATTTACTTGCTTTGGATATCAATGTACTAAAGTGTGTTATATCTTATGTAGTATAACAATAGTAAAGGTTAAACTAGTTTTCCTATTATATGTCATTTAAACAGTTCAATTAATATATCACATTGCAAAGTAAATGGGACTGTTTGTCAAATTTATATAATTTATATTTTAAATTTTTTTTCTGTACTGTCTCAGTTGTTAATTAAATATGTATTTCTTAGCCAGCATTTTTTTCCCTGTGAGACAGCATTTCATATTTTTGTACAAATGGACTAAATATTCGGTATACAAAGTTAAACATGACACAGAACTTATATTCTTATGTCAGAGTTAGCCTTTTAAACTTTGCCATTCAATAATTTTTCAGTTAATAAATAGAAATATTGGAGCATCTGAGAGTAAAAGCAAATATATTTTAAGAAAAAATAAACATACAACACAATTACCTTCTCAATGCCAACTACATGTCTGCTTTTCAGTCATTAAAAATTCACATATGATTATTGTTGCTTAAATTCATATTCAACTTCATTTTCATAGAAATAAATGTATGCCTTTATTTTGAGAACAAAAACTGCTGACCTAATAATCATTTAAATAAATTTACACCCAGAAGACAGGAAGAAAAATCACAGCTGGCAGGCATTTTGAATACTACTTATAATTGCTATGTTGCTGTCATTTTTATAAAAAAATTCCCCTTTGAACACATTGTATCAAAACAAAATGGAAGCCGGGTGTGGTGGTGCACGCTTGTAATCCCAGCATTTGGGAGGCTGAGACCAGAGGATCCAGGTTCGCGGTCAGCCTCAGCTACCTAGTACCTAGTGAAGCACTCTGTAACTTAGTGAGACCCTGTTTCAAAATAAAGAATAAAAAATAGGGCTAGGGGTATAGCTCGGAGGTAGAATGCCCCTAAGTTAATTCCCAGTACCACCAAAAAAAAAAAAAAAAGGAAATCAAATATTAAAATCACCGTGAAGACTTGGTTTGTATTTGAGTTATAAGATGATAATCCTTTTCAATCCTGTGTTTTCCTATACCTTTCATTCTTAATGAAACATAAAGTCTAGCAACTTTAATTGTATTCATTAATTCTTGACTTTTCCCACACTATGGTTTAAATTAACTTATTAAAAAGGTATACAACTTTAAATTACAGAGTTGTAATGCTCTAAGAAATTAGTTATTTTCCTATCATTTTGAGCCCATCGTATAAAAGCCCTTCATTTCTTTTAAGTATCATTAATTAGCATTTTAATGTCATTAAACTATCATAAAATACTTACATATTTTAGAGGAATATAAATCATATAAAAATTTGTCCTTTAGAGAACATTTGCAAAATTTCAATGTATGCAAGGATTTCTAAGTGGCTTGGCAGCATATTGTAGCACTTTTTGCATTAATTAATTAGGAAGATAATAGTTTCTACTAATTATTCCCTATGTAGCAACTTGTGAATATTACAAAAATAATGCTTATGTACAGAATATAGAACAATTTATCTTTCATGCTTTTAGGGAAACAATCCAAGCAAACTGCAAAACAATAAATGGTCTCATAGTTTTATTTCCCCAATATCCCCTTTATTTACTTATAAAGAAGAGTTTTGTTTAATTTTTTTATAAACTCCAGTTTCTGTAATACATCCCCAGAAGGAAAACAAATCCTTGGAGTTTCTTTACAGATTATGTGATCATAAAAGGACTATTGGAAACACTCTGGAGGGCTTCTGGGATGTCTTCAGTGTCCTCCTGAAGTTTGCTTGAAAGGCAGTGTGGAACTTTACTACAGATATATCAAGTGTCTCTAAGTTTAAATTAATAAAGGAGAGCTGTAAATATTATTTTTGTGTACAGACATCAATATATATCTCCATGATTATATTTGCCTATGAACATGTTTCTTCACAATCACAATTTTTTTTTTTTTTTTGTGGTACTGGAAATCAAACCCAGGGGCATTCTACCCTGAGCCCTTTTCTTATTTTTCATTTGGAAACAGAGTCTCAGTAGATTGACGAGAGTCTCTCTTAAGTTGTTGAAGCTGATCTCAAACTTGCAATCCTCCTGTCTCAGTGGCCCAAGTACTGGGATTACAGGCATGCACCACCATGCCTAGCATGATCACACTTTGAGTTATTTTATGTTTCTTCACATTTAAATAATTAATTGAGATAATGAGATTTAAATGTAAATATTCAATATTATAACATATAGTTTGAATATGGCATTTACAATGTGAGAATTTAATTAACAGTGATGTCCCCAATATCCAGGGAAGCTATGTATAGGCTGCAAAATACATAAATGCATAGGGTATATCTTAGGGCTACTTCAGGCACATAGCACTGTAGTAGTTTTAGGTTTTAATTGAGGGTCTGTCTAACATAAAAGAATATTATCATTTATAATGAAAGACCTTATTAAATAAACTGTAAGATAGTTGTATATTTGTTTTTTTGTCTAAATTCTTTACTTAATTTACAAATATACTTATTAAAATGTTTTTATTAATTTTCTTCAACTACTAATTTTATGTTTCTATATAAATGAAAAATAAATTATTAAGTACTTACTGGCCCCTCAATCTGAGAAATCATTGAAAAAAAACTAGCCCGAGCTCTGAAAAGACAAATATAACTAGACATTGTTAAGTTTAAAAGTGACAGTAACTAATCTCACGGGTAAAAAAAAAAAAACAGTATACTATAAATCATATAGATATTTATGTGCAAAATATAGTAGAAAGGATAATTAAAAAATCACTGACACATTAAAAAAATGTAGAATTAAGCAAACACACATGTACATGACAGAATTAGTTTTCATAAGAAGAGGAAGAGCAATTCCATGTTCAACATTATCATCTAGATCTGTCAAAAGCTAATTTTTGATAACTGAAATTTTATTCAAATAAAGTAATCCTTCAGAGATAAATTTTCTTAGCTTTCATAATTCCAATAATTCAAAATGCCTTAGAGAGGATTATAATTCCACATAATATCATAAGTGATATAATGTCTGTATATTACATCTACCTTCTCTGTAAATTTTGTGAACAATTATGTTCCTTTTTTTTAAAGTATGTAAATGAGAAGCTCAAGCTAACTGATGCAGTTATTTCAAATTTTAAATGTCTATTTACCCATTTAATTGATTTACCTATTTGTTGAGTTTATAGTATAGGCCAAATTCTACTCCCAGGAAACATGGAACAGGAGTAAGAGATAAAGGTTTGCTTTCCTATTGCTTATATCTACTGTGAAAGAAAAAAGAAATTAAGTAATGACTGAAAAAAGTAATAATGCTGCAGTTCAATTTAATTAATATTGTCCCTGCTAATTTTGAGGTACAGTGAGGAGAGTGGTTGATAAGAATGCAGAAGGGATGGATAGGCTGTCTAGGATCTTAACATTTAGGCAGAGTGGTAAAAGATGTTGCCTCTGTAAGCAAGATGGTTCAATATGGTTTTTACTTAAAAGGATTAGTGTATAACTTTGAGAGTTTTTAAAAATTCTCACATACCAAATATTGTTTTAAATAATTCTTTAAAATAGGGAGCATTACCACAGGTAGAAGAGAGTGGGAGGTAGGTGATGATGAAGATGTTAAAAACCGACCAGTGAGACCCAATACCAAAAGATATCTTTCCAACTGGGGATGTGATCCAGGAGGAATAGACATTATAATTCTCAAACTCAATAAAGCTCTCTGAAGTATTTGGGTTTCTGGAATACAGACAGACTTTTTCTCTCACAAACACAAAAAGGATCAGGTAGATATATAATAAAATAAAACACAAATTTAAAAGGAGAATAGAAAAGACAGCTTCCTTGAAAATTTTGACCAGATTCTCACCCAAACAGGAGGTATTATGAGCAATAGTCAAGCCTGATGGAGATTTTGACTCTGTTTTTTAAAAAAAATCCATCGCTCCTTAGTTATTTGTAGTTAAATTAGCAGAACTTTTATCTACATGAAAGGGAATTACACACTTCATGTGTGTATGTTGACATTTTTAGCTCTCATGTCACTCATGAAATGATGAAAATTATAGTAATCATGATAGAAACAACTTTCTAATTTTTAGTTTTCACTCACTGTGTCAGAAGAATTATTTTAGATACCTTAAAAAACCCTAATATAAATTACTTAAGACAATTAACAGAAAGTAGATTACAGTAAAATGAATCAGGACTTAGGAAGTAAAGAGAGTGGAGACTGTCATGAACTAGAGAATGCATGGTATATACCAAAGCATTCAAGTTTAGACAATACAATTACTTTAAATTAAAAAAAATATGTATCACTATTTTCTTTCCTTCTTCCCTATTTCCTTTTTTATTTCCTCTTTCTTTCTTTTTTTCTTTCTTTCTTCCATACTAGGACTTTTATTTTTGAAACAGGGTCTCAGGTCTCACTAGGTTGATGAGAGTCTCACTACTTTCTGAGGCTGACTTCAAACCTGCAATCCTCCATCCTCCTGTCTCACCTTCCCAAGTATTGAGATTACAGGCCTGTGCCATGATGTCTGGCTCTTCACTATTTTCTAACTCTTAAATGAGTTTTATAATTTACTATAAATATATATATGGTTCATATATAAATATATATGGTTCATAATTATGCAAATAATACAATTATTTGCATATTTTTAAAATTTTGGGCAAAATCACTATTATATGGCAACACAGCTATGGAGGTAGATGGACATGACCAAGGGTACATGTGTGCATGTTTGACCAAGTGAATTACTCATGATAAAATTTTGAGAGAGGTAGGGTAGACTTTCAAATTACTAAGTATTCGAAGTTCTTGAATACTATGAAGAAAAGATTGAACTGTATCTCAAAGATATAGGATATTACTCAATTTGAACATTTAGGGTATAGCAATAATATCAATGTATCTGAAAGATCACAGTAACAATGATATGTTGAATGCATTGTAAGTCAAAATATATTTTTGAAATGCATGCTCCAGTTCATGATGTCCCTACTAATGGTAATGACAGAAAGTTACTATTTTTAATATTAATTTAAAAATACCAAATCTATTACATTAATTCATTTGATATATCATCTATTCAACCAATTTCATTCACAGCTTGTTATATTTTAAAATCTTTTCAATACACTGGGGACAAGAAGATGAATAAGACAAATTGACAACATCCCTTCATTAAACTTACATATTATGAGAAAGACAGATAATAAAAATAAGTATTTTCAGTTGGATGTGGTGGCACACACTTAAAATCCCAATACTTAGGAGGCTGAGACAGGAGGATCTCTGGTCTTGGGAGTCCACCCTCAGCAGCTTATTCAGGCCCTCTGCAACTTACTTAGACTCTGTTTCAAAATAAGTACAATGGCTGGAGGTGTAGCTCAGAGGTAGAATGCCCCTGGGTTTGATCATCAGTACCAAAATATATATATTCAAATATTTACATGTAGTGTGAAGGTAAAAACTAGAGAGCAGCAAGTAGGAGACGTTTTGGTAAGGTGTTATTGGGGAAGAAATCCAAAGTGAAGAAAGGAAGTAGTTCAAAATCCAAAAATCATAAATTGTTTTGTTTTAATCATGACTATGTTTACCTTAAATTAAATAAGTGCACTTGGTTTTCTAGTCTAATTTTGTGTGTATGATGCCTTTTTCCTAACAAGGTTAGGGCCTTACATGCAAAAGCAATTTATATCTAGGTATTTCCCACACGTTGCTTATTTTCTAGTGAACATATTGGCCTGAAAAATTTTATTCGCATTATTTTCACTATATTGTGTTGCCCTAATATATGTTTTTTTTGAAAAATAAAATATTAATACAGTACTTGGAGACACTTTGAATCAGTTTTTTGTTTTCTTCATAGTTACACCTTATGAGCACCACATTTTCCCCCCTAACTTATATCACAGAACAATGATTGAAGTTTACACTCAAATATTTCATGTGTCTGTATGCCTATCTTTACTATATTTTCTCCAAAGAACTGAGAAAAAGGTATTATGAAGTGTGAAGCTTTAGAATAAACAGGAGAAGATTATTTGTAAATACTTTAGTAGGAGTTATTATCATTATCTTCAATTTGATCATTGTGTTCTTTTAGCTGTTGGCTTTCTCATCAGAATCAATTGTTCAAAAGTACTTCCAGGAAGGCAATTAGATAAAATTGCATTGGCCAAAGCATGGATATCACTAAGATCTTCTAAGCAATACATATATTTTTAAAATATGTGAAATTACATTTATACCATTTTAACTCTCATTATGTTCAAATACAAAACTATGTACATATACTCTTAAAATATTTAATATACTCTTTATTAAAGTTAACATTAAATGATATGACTTATGGTATATTTAAATGTTGAAAGCATAATACATAAATATGAGTCAATTATAATTATGTCATAATCTGAGGATTGCAGATTTGTGGACAGCCTTATTAACATAGCAAGGCTTTCAGCAACGTAGGGAGACCCTGTTTCCAAACAAAAAATGAATAAAAAATAAAAAGGACTAGGGGTAGAATGCTTTTGGGTTCAATTCCCAATACCAAAAAAAAAAAAAAAAAAAAAAAAATTGGTTCCCAGGTTCTGTCATATTAGGCAATTTTAAATCCACTTATTGCCAAGTCACCTCTATGAAAATGACAGTGTTTATACATACAAATATTATTATTTACCTCCAGTAGATGGTGGTACACACAGTCAAGATAATAAGAACTCTTTATAAAATTAGGTTAAAAATGCAGACCATCTTGGTAATTACCAATTATTTCTAAAGCTAAATTGGGAAAAATGTAGAAAATTGAAGCATTCAGCATTCGATAAAATTTTCTTTGAGAATGCCAGAAATGACTCTATTTATTTATTTATTTATGTATGTATGTATGTATGTATGTATGCATGTATGTATGTATGTATTCATTCTGGGGATGGAACCTGGGGGCATTCTACCTCCAAGCTACAGCCCCAGTCCTATTTTTTATTCTTTGTTTTGAAACAGGTTCTCACTAAGTTGCGGAGTGCCTCACTAGTAGATAGCTGAGGCTGGCCGTGAACCCGGATCCTCGGGTCTCAGCCTCACAAATGCTGGGATTACAAGCGTGCGCCACGCCCAGCTAAACGACTCTATTAAAAAAAAAAAAAAAGCAGCAAGAAACAATGATTAATACATTGCATTTCACTTTTATACTTTTATTGGTACATTGTGATTATGCATCATAGTGGGATCAAAGAGCTGTATAAATTCATGCACACCATCACTTGTTGTGTTTCCCTCCATATTCCACCTTACAAACCCTTCCTCTCCCCAAACGTGTTAGTAAGAAGGGTAGTGAAACCTCCATATGTGGATATGAACTTATTTGAACTGTTCCCTTTGCTAAGTCTCATTTTTCCTCTCTGTGTCCTTCCTCAACCCCCTTCCACTCTTCTACTGCTTTCTCTCTTCATTTGACTCCTGCTTAATGCTTTTTTTTTTTTTTTTTTTTTTTTTTTTTTTTTGCGGTACTGGGGATTGAACTCAGGGGCATTCTACCTCCGAGCTATACCCCCAGCCCTATTTTTTATTCTTTATTTTGAAACCGGGTCTCACTAAGTTGCGGAGTGCCTCACTAGGTAGCTGAGGCTAGCCTCGAACCCGGATCCTCCAGTCTCAGCCTCCCAAATGCTGGGATTACAAGCGTGCGCCACCACGCCCGGCTCTGCTTAATGCTTTTTATTCTGGTTATATTACAATGTTTCTAAGTTTGGCAAAACCCTGTCTATATTCACCTTATTACCATTTCTCATTATTATTTATTTATTTATGACTATTTGGGGTACAACCCAAAGCCTAATGCAGGCTAGGCTAGTACACTACTTCTGAACTACATCCCATGGCTGTAATTTTATCTATTTTATTTGATTTTAATTTATTTTATTTTGGTACTAGAGATTGAACCCAGGAGTATTATTCCTCCAAGTTATACCACTAGCCCTTTTGCTTCCTATCTGTGTTCTACCTTTCAAATATGAGAGAAAAAAAATAAACCCTTGATTTTCAGAGACTGGCTGATATTCTCTAGCTCCATCTATTTTCTTGCAAATGATATGATTTTGTTCTTCTTTATGGATGAGTACAATTGATTGTACATGTATACTACATTTTCCTTATCCATTGATCTGTGAATGAATACCCAGGTTGATTCCATAATTTGATTATTGTGAATTATGCATCTCTTTTAAGCTAACACATACTTTTCAACTCAGAGAGAATAATAGTTTATAGCCTATAGTCATTTTTCTGCAGAGGATATTTTCATTTCACTAAATAAGCTGTAAAATGTCAAATGATTATATCAATTATGAAGAACTTGCAGCAGACCCCGTGAACCCGGATCCTCCTGTCTCAGCCTCCCAAATGCTGGGATTACAAGCATGCGCCACCACGCCCGGCTCCAAATATTCTTAATCTATTTACAAGGCCAGTTTATTCTTTCCTTCCTTCTTAAATTCTTGAGCCTTTGCAATATTTTCTTGACATTTTTTCTTTCCTGGGGGTTTTGCTAGGAATAGTGAAAATAACTTATACGGAATCCACGTGGGCCCTGTGAAGTCCATTCTACAACAGATTTAGCACAGGCCTTGGTATCAAAAATCTGCATAACAGTCTTAGGACCACAGACTTGAAGAGAGGTTGCTACCATGGCCCAGAGAGTACTAGTGAGCCAATCATAGTGTCAGATGACCCTCCATGGTTCTGAGAGAAAGTTTAATTCCTAATGGGGACACCTATCCTTGGTAACCATGTTCCTCACTTAGTCTTAGGCTTGATGAGCGCAATCCAGATGGGCAGAGTCCCTGGGAGCTCGTCCGCTGTGTACCAGCCAAGGCAAGCAGCAGCCATCCCCCATGCTGAGCTCAGACAAAAGTTCAGACTCCTGATTGATGCTTTTTATTCTGGTTATGTTACAAAGTTTCTAAGTTTGGCAAAACCCTGTCTCTATTCACCTTATTACCATTTCTCATTATTATTTATTTATTTACGACTGTTTGGGGTACAACCCAAAGCCTAATGCAGGCTAGGCTAGTGTACTAATTCTGAACTACATCCCATGGCTGTAATTTTATCTATTTTATTTGATTTTAATTTATTTTATTTTGGTACTAGAGATTGAACCCAGGAGTATTATACCTCCAAGTTACACCACTAGCCCTTTTTATTTATTTGTTTGTTTATTTATTTTTATTTTGAAACAGGGTCTCACTAAATTGCTGAGGATCTTGCTAAGTTGCTAAGGCTGGCCTCAAACTTGTGATCCTCCAGTCTCAGCCTTCCAAGTACTGGGATTACAAGCATGAGCCACTATGCTCAGCCTTGTTAGTTTATTTTTATTATAAAATTGTATAATTGAAATCTTAGGTTGTGTGGAGTTAAATGTTCTTCCCTTTTTAATTAATTTCAAATTTGTTATGATTTTAACATAAAAATTAACTCATTTTTAAAAACCAATTGTCACTTATTTGTTCTTTGGTTAAATATTTATGTTTAATATATTTATATTTTTTCCCAAATATTAGTCTATTGCCCTCACATTATTGCAGGAAATTCTTACCTTTCTTGCTGATTTTAAATGTTGCCTTAATTTCATGTTCAATCATATCTGTGAGTAGGCTTATGGAACTTCTTTGATTTTTTTTTCAAACACTAACTTCCAAGTCAAAAATCAAGTCAGAGAAAGGGAAAGGTCTATAATTCCAGCAATTTGGGAGGCTGAGGCAGGATGGTCTCAAGTTCAAGTCCAGTCTTGGCAGTTGAGTTAAACTGATCCAAAATATACAATACAAATCATTGTGGATCTAGGTGACTGGAAGTGCCCTTCTTGGGTTTAGTCTATCGTACTGAAAAATAAAGGGAGAGAGAGAGAGAGAGAAAGAAAGAAAGAAAGAAAGAAAGAAAGAAAGAAAGAAAGAAAGAAAGAAAGAAAAAGTTCATTTCAGAGCTTTCAGAATCATTCTTAAAATGCCTCCTTGTCAATGAGTCAGGGTACATGAAATGGTTTTCATGATTTCTTCACAAACATTTTATTCTCACAGTCTATATATTAAAAATGTTAATATCATTTAATTTTTCTTGGCAATTTCATATCTCATTACATCAATAATATTCAACTATAAATCAGACTAAACTATTATAACTGTTATGCTTTCAATGTTATTGAAACTTAAAAATTCATTAAAAATCAAACAATTTCAGTTTATTTCAGGAACCACAATGTCTAAAAGTTAAGACAATACTGTTTTTCATGTTCCACTGAAGCAAATGCCATGTCGACTGCTTTTTATACTTTGGTGTTTTTAATAAACATCAGGTGTGACTTACTGTATGAGGGTACCCAGAGCCAGGCAGAGAACATTTTATGTTGTGATTAAAGGTTCTTTAAATGCATTTCCTGTAATACCAATTCCTCAAAGCTACACCTATAACTTCCACCAGATGCTAATGCTTTGAACTGTAATTAACAGTGTGACACTTACGAAGTAATTTCTAGAATGATTACAGTCACTGTACTTTTATTCTCCAGAAGTGCTAAGTACTGTAATCATCACCTGCTCACGGTGAGTCTTATTGCACCACAGGCTATTAACGACGGATGGCTCCATTTAACCGAAGCTTCATTTCTAATGAATTATCAGTAACTGAATTTTTATGTCCAAAAAAAAAAAGAGTTGATAGACATGGTTCCCTTTTGTGTAACATGAGATTTACTCTCATATACAATATATGCTTTGAAATATAAGAATATATTTTGTCAGTGTTATTCTCCAAAACTATTTTAGATTTGTACCAAGAATCTTACCAAATTACTTAAGTAATCTTAGAAATATTCTTTATTGTGCTTGCAAAACAATCTGGTAGAATTTCTTTAATTTTCATTTATTTATTTATTCATTCTTTCTTTCATTTATTCATTCATTTTTTTTTTTTTTTTGGTACTAAGGATTGGACCCAGGGACATTCCACTTCTTAGCTATATCCTCAGTCCTATTTTATTGTTTAATTTTGTAACAAGGTCTCACTAAGTTGCAGAGGGCTTTGCTAAGTTGCTGGGGCTGGCCACAAACCTGAGCTATTCCTGTCTCAGTCTTCCAAGTACTGGTATTACACGCGTGCACCACCATGCACTACTCTTTGTTTTAAATTAAAATAAGGAAAAATTAATTTGGGGTTAGTTTCTTTTGTTGCTTAACTTGATTTTGTGATCATTAAATTTTGTGCTGACCTTGCATTCTTTATTTCTTACTGTAGAGGATCAGGGCATAGGACAGTACAGAAGGGATAGCCCAGTAGCTACTAGCCTTAGGAATGCCAACTACCTGTACTGAAACTCCGAATTGCCACCTGTAAAAGCTGAAAGCTATACCGAAAGAGGCTACTTCTGATTGTTCAACTATTTCTAACACCAACAACCACATGCAGCAAACAGTACGTGCTCACTAAGTGTTCACAGAATGGCTGAGCAAACTTTGGGTGATGTCTTTTTCTATGCCTCATTTTCTACTTTAATGGTGATGATGATGATACTAAACTAAATGTCTCATGAAATTGTTACAAATGCTACCTGAGGTCATGCTTTACAGTATGCAGTATATTATAATCAGCAATGAGTATGAATTGATCCTTAATTTCAGGAAATACTATTCCCATTAATTTAAAAAGTCACTGATGAAATAAGAATTTAAATAGTTCATTGAGTTTCAAGGGCATTTATACTAGAGAAAATATTTCCTTTTTATCTATACAAAACTCTGTTTATTGTTACTTCTTCGTTTCTTCTTACAATTTTAAATTTAATTTTATTATTTTTCTTTCTTATTATAATTATACATCATAATAAGGCTCAGAGTGATCAAAACACATGCACACAGCACTTAGTGTGTTTTGCTCAAGATCCCATCCCTCTCCCCAACCTACTCAGCACAACAGTCAACTCAAAAATGGATACAAGACCTAGAAAAAAGACCAGAGATTTTATAATTACTAGAAGAGCGCTTATGACCAACACTCCAACACACAGGCACTGGTTAGAGACTTCTTCAATAAGATCCCCAACACCCACGAAATAAAAACAAGAATCAACAAATGGGGTAGCATTAAATTAAAACAAACAAACAACAAAAAACTTCTGTGCAGTAAAGGAAACAATCAAGATTTGAAAGAGAGAGCCTACAGAATGAGAGAGAATCATTGCCAGTTACTCCTCTGATGGAGGACTAATATCTAGAATACATAAATAACTTTATTTCTCTTTTTATCAATATAAACTATGTTTATTGTTAGGAGACTATACCCTGGGAAACCAAAAAAGGAATGGTTAGTTGTTTTTAAGGTTGTTTACCTTACTCAACTAAAGGCAGTGTCCAGAACTAGGCCCCTGAGATGACCATGCTCCCTCACCCTGAGATTATGTGGTTTGGGCAATATTCTAAAGTGCCTGAATTTCTATTTCAATAAAGCAAAAAATTGAAGAAAAGAAACATTCCTCAAACCCAGAGAACTTTCCATCTTTAAGAGGTAAAGAACTTGAATGTAGGAAAGGACTAAAAAGCAAAACTTCCTACAGTATAGTTTTAAAAAATAAAAATAATTGCTGGATTTAAAAAATATAGTCCATTTTATATTGACCTCAAATATAGTAATCTTGCTAAACACAAATATAAATTCCAGTTGTTTACCTGTAGATAGCATTTGCATATTCTATATAGGTATTTATGTCTTCTTTGAATAATGAAAAATACATGCTCTCTTTTTTAGTCTCTAGATTTTATTTTCTTATTTCCTTATTTTACTAGTTGAACTCCAGCATAATGCTGAATAAAAATTGTAACAGTGAATATTCTTTTTTTTTTTCCCTGTGGCACTATAAATTGAACCCAGGGACATTTTACTTCTGAGCTATACCTCCAAGTTTTTTTTTTTGGAAACAGGGTCTCACTTGTGAATGACCTCACTATGTTGTTGAGATGAACTTCAAATCTGCAATCCTGATATCTCAATGACTATTATTGCAATGTGCCTTGGACATCAGACTCCTGATGTTTAAGCCTAGCTCCCAACACCTCAGTTATTCAACACATGGGGTCATGTGTGATAAAGACACAAAGTTAAGTATGATGTAGAGATGCCTAAACCCAGTGAAGTCAAGTTTTGGGCATTATCAGTATCTTCTTTTCCAAGCTAACTAGGTTATCCACTAGAGGCATGTGATTAGACATTTATCCTCAACAGCTGCTTCTCATTAATACCAGTTATTAATTACTTTATGAAAATCTCAAAAATTAGTTACAGATGGTTCATTTCACAGTTCTGGCTAGATTTTCATTTATCTTGTAACAGGTACAGGTAAAAGGAAATTCTGAACAACTCTTTGACTTAATGGTTGTATTCTTTTCCTAGGGCTGCTGCTGCAGAGTACCATGCATTAGGTGGCTTAAAGGAATGGGAATTTATTATATCAGTTTTGGAAGCCCAAATTTGGAAGTCAGAGTGTCAGTCTGGTTTTTTTTTGAAAGCTCTAAGAGAGAAGCTGTCCAATTTGCCTCATAATTTCTGGTTGCTTTTAGCTATTTGTGGTGCTCTTGGCTTGTAGGGCATCACTGTAAACTACACCTATCTTCACTTGGCCTTCCCTACCCATCTGCTTCTTCTCTTCTCATAATGACATTAGTTATTGGACTTAGAGGCTGCCTAAAACCCAAGATGATTTTTTTTTTCTCAAGAACTTGAGAAATACAGAGCTACAAAGACTCTTGATTCAAATAAAGACACATTTTGATTTCCAAAGCACACATGAATGTAGTGTTACTCTGGGTCTATTCTACCAAATACAATGGTGGACAGAAAATGGGCCAAAGTATTGGATAAAACATCAATGTACTTGAATCTAATGGTAAGACTAACCACCCACTTGAAGTGCTTTTCTTTTAAATTATGTTCCCTTTCCATGAAGTTTGAGACCACCTGAAACTGATATGTAATAAAGAACATAGACTAGAATAAGAGGATATGATAAATAGATCCCATGAACAGGGAAAGGAAAGTTCATCATTGTGTTTAGCCTTATTTTTTTCCTTTGAAAATGAAAAAAAAATCTTAGCCAGGTACAGTGGTTCACACCTATAATCCCAGTACTTGGGAAGCTGAGACAGGAGGATCACAGGTTCAAGGACAGCTTCAGTAACTTAGTGAGACCCTGTTTCAAAATGAAAACAGCTGGGGCTGCATGTCAGAGAATGCCCCTGGGTTCAGACCCCAGTATCCCTCCCAAAAATGAGGAAAAATCGTAATAGTAACAATTGAAAGAAAATCCCATGATAACTTTAACCAAGCAATGTTGGATCAGCATCAGAGACCTATTTATTTCACTGAATATTTGTTTATATAGCTCTTAGCTTTTCACAGAAAAAAATATATTTCTCATGATCAGTTTTTCTTTTAACTTTTAAAAAGTAGGCTGACATATCAATCTTCTCTAAAACTTAAATGTACATTGAACTCACTGAATCTTTGTTTTTAATTTAGTTAATTTTTTTCTTAACATTTCCTTATTCAGAATTTGAACACTGAACTGCTATACCCATGAGGAACAATTATTATCTTAAAATACAACAAGATGGCATGCAGATGCAGCATGGTAAGGAAGATCTAACTGCTATGGAATTATGATAGTGCCATGTGATTTATTTGGAATCCCAACCATCATTTCACCATCCTGCTGTCTTCTTTATTGTTAGAGTGAATGCTTTCAATGACATCTTATAAATCTTTGCTTTGGCCAATATTTTTGCAGTGTCTTAGCATAGAAGAGGTATGCCTAGCTTTCACCACCTGCAAGATTTAGAGGTATAATTTCAATTTAATGTGAAAAGTTTTAGCTGGGTAAGTTCCATTAGCCTCTTTTGTCAAGAAGGGAATATACCTATTCATTTTCATGTTCGGTTTATATATTGATCTCCATCAACACATGAAAGGTGTTATGTAGTGTTTGCAAAGATGGGAGTTTATTGTCTTCAACAGAGTTTTCCACATGCACAGAAGTCTTCTAATAATATTGATCTATATTTCTCTTCGTAAGCAAATGTCAAGTTTATAAAAGTTTATGAAATAGGGTAGATTTTTCCCTCTTAAAACTCCTGTTGTCCAGAGAGTGGTGATTCTGCTATTGCCTCAGGCAGTTTTGACCTTCTATCCTTGTCCTCAACACACCAAAAACTATTCAGGGTGGTTTTTGTTTTTGGCCGAATTTTCATTTTTATTGTAAGTCATCACATTCAAATTTTAGTTCTACTTCATGCATTCAATAGCTATATAATCTCAATAACTACATCTAACCTCTTTACCTTCTGATAAAGCAACTTATACTAAGTTCTAGCTGACTTCTAAAGCTCACTGGATTATATAAGTGTAAGAGTAGTTTATAAATTAGAGTTTAGACTAACACATACATATATATTTATAAATATGTATATTTATAATTATATTCTAAATATATATATTTATAAATGTATATTTATAATTATATTCTAAATATATATATTTATAAATATATATTTATAAATGTATATTTATAATTATATTCTAAATATATATGCATATATATTTAGAATTATAATTTGTATGCTTACATTCATGTAGCCTGAAAGGTGATTTGCAAAAGTTTTGATAATAGTTACCACTGAGTGATATTTTCCTTTATAAATGTTCTTTATAGTCTTTGTATTTTCCAAGTTTTCTATATTGAACCTATCCTGCATAAAGAGATGCAAAGTGTAAAAGAAAGTCAACCCTGCCCAAACAGAACCCCCGCTGCTACTGATGATTGCATCAGAGTTCAATAAATGTGATCACATGAACCCTCACAAAAGAGAACATTATGTTAAGTGAGATTAACCAGTCACAGAAAGTGAAGGGTCATATGTTTTCTCTCATATGTAGAAGCTAGGGAGTAAGTGAGCAAGAGGGACTTTAGGTAATGGAGGAGAAACTCCAGTAGAGAGAGAGCGGTGGTTTGGAGGAGGGTAGGTTAGGGATGAGGGAGAATTAATGAAGAAAACATTCCCACTGACATTATGTTTATATTTGAGAATACCCATACCAATCTCAATACCTTGTATTGGGAAGTCAGAGAAGGAGCTGGGGGAAAACTCACCACCTGCTGTACATGTCATATGTCACTATCACTTTGAACTACATTATGATGTGAGACTATAATGCATATATATATATATATATATATATATATATATATATATATATATATATATATATATATATATGAACTTCACAAGGGGTGTGTCCAGAGCATTCAGGATGGGATGTGGAAACTCATATTCAAACAGCTATGTGTTGTCTCTCTGATACTCCAGCAGGGCCTGTGTAGGGAAAATTTTAGAAGTACTACTCTGTACCATTATTAACCTAAATTTATGTTACTCAAAAGAACAATGACAGTTTTAAATTTTAAAGGATACTCACATACAGTATTAGAAATATGTAACCTAAACATATCTTCCATAATCCCCAATGAAGGGGGAGAAACTGAGCTCTTATTAGCTACTTTAAAACTTTTTAACACAAAGTAAATTCCAAGTGATTTATGACAGAGAAATATATTTTAGATTCAGTTTTTCAAAATAAAAGAGCTATGAATGGATAAAGTGATTGCCGCCTGAGATGACTAATGAAACAACACAATGTTAAGGGAGATTTTTAAGAGGCAAATAAAGTCATCATAAAAATATGTTGGATCATTTTATTTGGTAATCTCCAGTAGAAATGTTAATTTGCCATTCTGAAATATTTTAATTCAGCAACAAAATTGTATTCTACTTACAAAATTACTTAAATTTTTCAATATTTTGATACTTCTGTGACAAATTAAGCAGTTTTCAATGGAAAATATTCTTTTACTATGCAATTTTGTCTTTAAGGATAAAAAATTATATTAAATATTGATAATGAAAAATATTAACACAGTATGATATTTTTAATTTTGTATCTTTGGTTTTATATTTTATGCTTTATCAAACTTACTTCTTAACATCTCCTACTCAATATATATTGTATTATTTTTGGATATACAAAGATAAACAACTATGCATAGTCATACACATACACATATATATTATGCTTTCTAATGAGAAAATATAATATCTATTTAAACATTTTCTTTGACATTTCACTATTCTATGTTCCCAAATATTCCTTTAGATTTGATGAAATGTCAATTATTGATATTGAATACAGAAAGAAAATAAAGCACTGTATCATATGACAAGTATAATATGGAATCATATATTGCATTTAGGGCTATACTTATGTGCATATACTAGAAATAACTTTGCCATTAGGAGAGTTAAAACAAATCAGTGGTGTTATTAATGAAGGCAAAAAACGTGGGTATATTTTGTGTGTGTGTGTGTGTGTGTGTGTGTGTGTGTGTGGTGTTTGTATTTAAGTAAGTTAATTTCATGTACATCAGTGTTACAACTTTAATTCCTCTGGGATTAAAACACTAAAAAGTAAAGACAATTATGACTTCATTTCACAATATTTTATATTTTACTTGATCAAATGAAAGCTAAATTTTCAGATATCCTATGAGAGATAAAGATAAGCAATCAATTACTATTTTAATATCTAATCACTCAAAAGTAAAATCTTGGTCTTACATGTTTGGAAGTTGATCAAGATTTTTGACTTCCTAATTAATTATTGACAATTTTTTGAATGAAATCTATATCACTGCAAGTACTTCATTAATCACCATTAAGTAGCCTAAGCCTGATACACAGGCATACCCTTTTATGAGATTGCTTGATAATTTGTAGTAATCATTATAATTGTCATTATTTTTCATATTATTGACAAATTATCTTAATAAAATTACTCAGGAATTTTCTTGCTCACTATCATTCATTTCTTTTCTATAGGGGAAATACCAAGTTAACCTAAGTTCCTCAAGAGGCAGAAATCAGTTGAATAAACTTCATGTGCATTCTGATTCAAATACTGATCATATGCTTAATATATCAATAGTAGGTGCATCTTGTAATGAATACTTTCTCTGAATCACAGTATTTCTTGAGATAATCATACTCTTTATAAGAGTATCAGTAGCTCCATCTCTATGCCAGAATTGATACCTTGGTTGTCCCAAATACACTGAAATCAAATAGATCATTCAGTGACCTACAGAAAAATGTTAATATAACTAAATAAATTTTAAGCTACACTCCTAGCTCCAGGAATAGCTCTTAAAATCACCTTTTAATGTTTTTTTTCTGCAACCAGAAACTTCATTAAAAAGTCTAAGTTTCTTATAGGGATATTCATGTGTGTGTGTGTGTGTGTGTGTGTGTGTGTGTGTGTGTGTGTGTGTATATAGATAGATATATAGATATCTATATATATAATTCTATGATCTTAGCACATTTTCTTGTATTGAACAATTTTACAGTAACAATAAGATTTTAATGAATGATTCTCCTATAATTATTGTTTTTAGAGTTTCATTTTGTATAAATAATATAGTCCTCTAATCTCTTCAAGTCCATCTATTGTGGGGTTCTTGATTTCTTGTTAGCATATTACTTAAGGAACTATTGGAATGAAGAAGTAACATTAAAATTTCTATTTACATTTATTTTTGTAAAAATAAATGAAAAAATTGTTTTGTTAATTTTTAAATTTTTAAAAAATTTCTTGCAGTTATGAGGATTGAATTATCAAATCCTCTTTTTAAAAACCTTTATGATAAACTTGTTAAAGATGTTCTTATAGTGGAAGGATTTTCACAGGTGGTGATTAGCCAATTTCCATGGATGTTTGTTCCAATGCTGCACAAAATTCTATCGTGTGAATATAAAGTTTTACTCCTAGAACACCCATCTAACTACGAGAAATATCCAGGTCTCTCATACTTGCTAAATATACCAGAGTCTGCTATTTGAATCCACATATCCACATATACCTCATCAGGACAAGCAACACAGAGTTTGGAGGTAAGTCTCAGTGTGTGGCCGACACTTGGAGGAGCCCCATTTCATCCTACCTGCGCCCATCTTCTGATTGGTCCAGCAGGCATACATTCTTACACATGCTGCACTGGAAATACATTCAAAATTGTTGCTTGTTTACATTTACTTGCCTCTCATTTTTTCCCTAAGTTGGAGATGTAAGCTTGCGGTACTTTGCTTAACCTTGGGAGGCTGCCAAGGAGGGCATCACAGAGCCCTGAGAGAAGTTGTTGACCTCAGGCCCCACTGAGTCATGCTGCTATGCTACAACTTCAAGGACGTGCCCAGCTGCATTACAAACAACATAATGTAACCTCTTCATGTCCTTAGGGCCCTCGACAAAGAAAAATCCAAGAAGATGCACTATAGGCTCTCGTCAAAAAGGGCTAGAAAGGTGTCTCCCTCTACCTGCATGCAGCCTTGTAGGAACCGTCTCAGGATTCTTCCTCCCCTTGCCATTCTTACCCAATACCTCATGCTTGGGTCAATCAGTCTTGTGATTACCTCCAGAGCTTGTCACCCCAGCACTAATCCAAACACACATGCTTTTCTACTAATAAAAATTTTTATGTATCTCTACTCTTTGTTTTGAAGATTCTTTTCTTATCTGGGTCTGTATGTGCCATGACAGGGTCCAGATTAGTTTAACCACAATTTCTGTTTGCTTGACAACTATGGAAAATGGCTCTGGTACCATTGTACTGAAGAGTGGGACTTGTGCTCATGTTACCGTTTGAGATGATGTTGCTACGGGTTCTTGTTCTCGGCTAGTTTAGGAAAAGAAGCTGGAACTGTTGCAAGAATAACAAGGTTTTATTATTACAGGCAGAAGGGGATGAGGGGATGAGGGCAGAGTAAGAAAAAGCACCACACTGAAGAAACACATGATAGAGTATCTCAGAAGTGAGACAATGACGCCTTTGAAAATGCAATCTTTTTATAGGAATTTGTTATCTTGTACCTCCTATCCTGTTAGCCAATAGTCTTCCTTTCCCACCCAAAAATAGTTCCTAGTTCGGATCCACACTTTTATCATTGCTATGTTATCTTTTTGGTGGCTCCTATTGTTCATTCTCAGAAGAATAGACTGATCTGATATCACTGATCATGGGGCTGCATAATTTGCATTATTCTTTGTTCATTTTTACTAACTTTTCAGAAAGAAAGTCTCAATATTTGTGTCTTTGTGTAAGTTTTAACATCTTTATCTCTCATGGCAACTTGTCTGCTTAACAGCCCCTGTAGTTGCCAGCTTGTTTTGTAGTATGGGAGTGTGGCTTTCTAAAGGAAGGCTTGAACTACTTTTGCATTATTCTTAGTAATTAATATTGGGATAATACAGCCTGCTTTTTCATCTTTTAATTTGGTCTGAACTTTGTGAGGGTCTGTGGAATTCTTTCCTTCTAAGTGTAAATGTCTATAATTTCAGCATTCATTGTTCTGCACCTTATCTTTTCTTGTAAGACATTTCAGCCCTGGCTAACAGACAACCTCTACCTGACCAGGGTCAGTCTTGGAGCTTTTGGCTGACAGCCTAGAGACAGAGAAAAAAGTATTTTACTGTTTTGACTAAGTATAGCTTATTCTTATTAGCAATTAATATCAGCTTAATTCCCATCACTCAGATTCAGGATACTTTATAAACACAAATGTGCTTAGTATGTGTGCCTCAAACTGAATGGTTAAATGACCTATAATATAATGTTTTCAACATTCAGGAAAGAATGGTGACAATATTTTTCAGTGTTAAATCCTAAAGTACTTGTATGCACCTTCTTAAAATTTCAGTTTCAAACAAGGACATATGACTTAAGTACAAAAATGTTAACGGAAAGGGAAAGCATCATCCAGAAGCAGAAATAAACATCTCATGATTTAATGTTCAAGCCCCCAAAGTTATGTCACAGTACAAAATATTGCTCAGGTTGTTTGATAAGAATTGCTTAATTCAATCAATAACTAAGGATAAATGCTGCATGTTACTTGGACGATTTCATTTGTAGCTCTCTCAATTCAATCATGTTTAGATTTTTATACACCGATATTCAGCAATATGAAGATAAAAGTCAAATTGAATGAAAACTCCAAATGAAACTTCTCAGAAAAATAACATTTGATAAGATAAATGATTATCACTCTGTTAAAATGTTATTTTTTCTTAAACTGAATCTATGCATTGAGCACCCTATTGAATTAGAAGTTTGTTTCTTAAAACTCATTTAAGTTTAAAAATTTCTAGACTTTTTTCATACTGTAAGATATTGAGGTTAAATATAATTAGTCTATGTCACTGTTGCTGGATTGCTACTTCATCGTTAAACTAAGATCATCCATGAGGATTTTATTTCTTTCCCCTTTTAGATTATACATTAGATGATGATGATGATGATGATGATGATGATGATGATAGACAGATAGATAGATAGATAGATAGATAGATAGATAGATAGATAGATAGATTAAAGCTTCATAAAACATAAAGAATGAGCTTTTTGTGAATAAAATGATATTATATTGTTTAAGCAGGCATTATCAAAAAAGTCAAACAGGTATAAATGTGCTAAATTACTTTTAATATTTTTTCTCTTATGTAACCTGAACTTTCTATAAAAAAATCAGTAAAGTATACTTTAGCATCGATTATTTTATTATTTCCTCTTAATGACCAATTCAAATACTAAATATATAAGTACATTGCTAACTTATGCTTTATTATAAATTTTTTTCTACTTTTCTAAAGTAAGATATGGATGTTATACTTATTATTATTTTTTACAAAATAAAGGTCTGATTTGGAACCTTCAATTTAGTAGTTACTATATGCAAGATTTTTATTTTCCTTTGAAGTTTGCATATTCATATTCTTCTACATACTTGTTTAGTCTTGAATTGATGTGTATAGTTATAGTGACACATAGTTTTTAATTACTATAACTAATGATGATCACCAGACTGTTTTGAAAAATTACGGTCAAATTTTAATCACCAAATTTTATTTCTTAATTTCTGGAGCCTCCTTGTTGTAGATTGCAAGGAACCAATTTCCTTGAGATGTAGGAAAGTAAAAAGCCTCAAGGTGAGAAAACAGATTTGTCAAGAGTTGTTATGTCATTCATGAAAGAGTGAGATTAGGATTTATCTTGATAGAGTATAATCATAGCCACACTGAGTGACATTCTCCCCCACCCTCAGAAAATAACCAGAAAATCTTCAAAGATATTTATCCGCAGAGCAAAAATATCTGTCTCATAAAATTTTGAGCATCTCCCCTGGGGAATTTTCTATTTCAGCTCTAAAATTCTGGAAAGAGTGGATGGTCATAACTTCCTCCAGGAAAAGTTTCTCTACAAGCAGAAGATGGCATTGTTTCTAAAATAGTTGAGTCCTAGAGAGGTCTCCGAGAGCCCTGAGGCATTTTCTTGGTAGAGTATGAAAGTGTTTGGTAAGAAGTATGTAGCTTCCTGGTAACTTCTCAGAGATAGGTTAGACTAGGTACTGAACCTCTCAAGAAAACTTTATTTAAGATATCAGAGCTAAATAAAGCTGTGTTGCACTTGGCATAATAAAATATGCCCATGGAAAATGACATCCAAATGATCTTTGAAGTTGGTGAAACTAGACAGACCATTTGATCTCTGTCATTTGTTGGGAGAATGCATCTGCACATGGATGGAAGAGTCTTGGGACTTCTAGCCCACTTGTACCAGATCAATTTCACTTTTAAAATGTCAAGTGTTAGAACTTGAAGAATAAGAATTTGTTAAACATAAAGAATGTTTTGCCTAGAGGAAAAAACGAGATTATAAAACATGGCTCTACTGTATTCTTTTCTTTTGAAAAATAAGGAAAAGGAGGTATAGGAATGTGTAGTGACTTTTTCCAAGACAGCCAAAGCAGTTATCCACAGGTAACTGGAACAGAGTGTCTGGTTCCAAGGAGCATTCTGATTTTTCGCTCCTTTCTGGAGGGTGCTGTCCTTATTTCAGAGATACTTCAAAACCCTATAGCTTCAAAATGGAAAAGGAACTCAAGCAACTATGATCTTTCTTTTTCATGGCAATTTATTTCTAGCCTCATCAAGCCCTTAAGCTTTTTCCAAATTTACACAACTAATGAAAGATACAGGGATGACAGAAACCAAAGTCAGTACACTGCTTCTAATCAAGGACCCCTTTCCTACCCTACTAGAGCATTCTTCATATCTGCATTTTCATTGTCATTAACCTATTGGCTGTTTTGTTTGTTTGTTTTTTGTAGTACTGGGGATTGAACACAGGGGCGTTCTACCTCTGAGCTATACCCCCAGCTCTATTTTTTATTCTTTATTTTGAAACCAGGTCTCATTAAGTTGCGGAGGGCCTCACTAGGTAGCTGAGGCTGGCCTCGAACCCGGATCCTCTGGTCTCAGCCTCCTGAATGCTGGGATTACAAGCATGCGTCACCATCCCCGGCTTAACCTATTGGCTGTTAATGCTGCTATTTCTCTAGTGTCTGAATTAGAAGTGAAGCTCTGGAAACAGTAAGTGAGTGTGTGTGTGTGTGTGTGTGTGTGTGTGTGTCCCTGGGCATTGAACCTAGGGGCATTCTACCTCTGAGATACACCCTTAGTCCTATGTTGTTTTTTTTTTTTTTTTTAATTTTGAAACAAGGTGTCACTAAGTTGTGGAGAGCCCAGCTAAGTTGCTGAGGTCGGCCACTAACCTGTGATCATTCTGTCTCAGCCTCTCATGTACTAGGATTATGGTTGTAGGCCACCATTACACATAGCTGGAAACAATAACTTAAATCCATTATTAAAAGCAAGGCGTGTCCCTTTGAAAAGAAAACATTAAGAAAGGAATTCCCTATACTTGAAACTTTTGAAGATTCAGAAGTGTAGTCTAGAATTTTTCAACTATGCCATGTATTAGCTTCAGAAATTATTCATGAAAAAATGTGGAGAATTTCTTCAAATATTTAGTTTTGATAATCATACTTATTTTTCATCTATTTTGATAGCTCAATCAGAAAAGGGGCATTACACTTAAGGTGTCTATTACTGAAACATGACCTTTGAATATACAAAATCCCATTTATGATGTTCTATATTATTAGCTACATTTCTATTCTTTCTCTCATTTTATCTGCTCTATTTTTTTGTAAAATTCTCTTCATATCATTTTGTTACATATTTTCCAATGCTCTAATAGATAAGTTGAACTTATTCTTGGGTCAAGCTCCTCTTCTTTTGTATTCATTTACATATGGCTAAAAATTCACTTTAACATTAGTGTACTATTTCCAGTGGCAACATTATTAATAATTTATTTCTAGAATGCCTAAAACAATGCAAATGCTCGTAAGTAGCTATCATCTAGTATTCTTTTAGGCAGTAATGAAAAGAAAAACAAGTCTGTATATGTTCATTAGGGAAAGTTTAAACAATATGCTTTATCTAAGGTTGGTTAAATCCATGGATATGAATCTGGAGGATATTGAGGGCCACTATAACCAAAACTGACCACACAGATATGGAAAGTCTTCCAGATGCAATAAAATATGAAGGCATATTGAAATTGGATAGAGTTGAAGAGGGAATAATATTTAATATTCTCAACTATAATAATGAAATAGACTAAGCTTTAAGAAATAGCAAAAATAAGAATAAAATGCAGGAAATATTTTGATTAATCTCTTATATTTCTACATTTTTATTGTATAGAATCTCTTTTTGCTATTTTCTTTTTTTTAAATTTTTTTATTGTAGTATTTCGTGCAATATAGCATACATCTTTGTTAAGTACGGGTTGTTAACAACATATTTGCACACAGTTCTCATTTAACCCTTTCCCCAATTCCCACCCCAATCCCCTCCCCTTCCCTCCCCCTCAGGTTCACTTCGGTGAGTGACCTTGATATGATTGTGTAATTACATCACGTG
>PVLC010010162.1:0-51435 GCA_004027655.1 Graphiurus murinus | reverse complement strand
CTATTTTACTAATGAGGAAATGTAAGCCCAGAAATGTTAGATGACCTATCTGTCCAACATCACTGATTTGGGGAAGAGTTATGTCTAGAAGCTGTCTTTCTTCTCTTTATCCTTTTCCTTTACTTCTTTTGGAAGCATCACTGTGGCATCATTAGCTGTCCTGTGGGCCAGACTATATGAAATGCTTTCCCATATATGAACTCATGAACATTCTCAGAAGCTAAATATTATCACCATCTTCATTCTAGGCTCAAAGAAGTCAAGTTACTTGACCAAGGTCACTCAACTAATAGCTAATAAGCCAAAATGAGCACCAAATCTTACCCTATGCAAAACAGTGCTTAGAAAGGTGGCATCCTCAATTTTTCCCCAATGTCTTGTTTAGGGCAGATAGTGATTTTCTGATAGTGATTCATGCTCAGAGCTCAAACCCTTCAGTATTCATCAGCATTTTCACAGCTATAATCTAAAAGACTTGAGCATGTAACATAGAGGAAGCAAGATTTCTTTGCTCGTGATTTTCAGGTTCAATCCACGTGAGGCCGTGGACTGCTGATCTCAGGGCATGGCAGCAGGACGTGGAGAAAGGGCGATCACAAGGCTTTGCTCCTCACATCATCAAGCAAGATAGAGTAGGGGGCGGAGGAGCCACATATAATCCCCAAAGCCACAGCCCCAGGGGCCCACCTTTTCCAGCCACACCCCACCAGCCTAGGCCACCACCCAGATAAATCCATTACGATGGATTCATACACTACTGGGATTACAACCCTCATTACTTAATTCCAAACACTAATTTATGAGCTCTTCATAGGGGCAATTCTATATCTATATTATACCTTCTTTGACCACATTTTGTTTTATATGCCATTGTCTGCGTTAGGGATTAAAAATGGAGCTGATAATCTTAGTTAATGATGATGGAACTAGCCATAACATAGATTACCTTTCTCTAGTTCTTACACATTTGTACAGTTGACACAAGGAGAGAAAAATAAATTAGCATTTCCTTTCGCCAAAGATAGAATCAGGTAATACATATAATCTGACCATTAGGCAAAAAGAACATTATTATTACTCATAGGAAAGCAATAAAAAGAGTTTCATGTATTTCATATTGATAATAGCTAGTTTTGCAGCTGGCTTATATTAGCACCAGGAACTTTCCATGTCATCAATCTTCACACCCATCCTATCTTACACATGGTAGAGAACAGTGGCTCAGACAGGCTAAGTGTCTTATTTAAGGTCACAACTAGAAAGCAGTAGAGCCAAGAACTGACAGAAGCAGATCTGATTCACCCCAGAGCTTGTGTTCTACACTAGATTGGCCCACTCCTTACTAACAGCCTGAATTAATACAGTGCAGGTATTTTTCTTTTTATCTGTGCACAGGATTAGATGTTTCTCTTTTCATAAATGTTTTCAGATTCTAGCACAGTATCTCCTTGAAAGTTCTACCAAGTAGTTCTACTGGGAGCCTGAACAAGAGGTATGTGGAAGCCAGTCTGGGTGCTGCTTGGCTTCTTTTCTCAGTGGTCAGTATTGAAACCACACCTTACAAAAGGTTGGCTGTTGTTCAGACAAACCACAGAGGGGGAAGAATGGCTCTGCATGACTCCACTGTCACAACAAAGGACTGTGGGAAAGTGGATCCACCTCAAGCTTGTTAAGGACTCCTTACTTCTATTTTAGCCCATTTTCTTTCTTCTTTATCCACATTTAGTTTTCATTTGTTTGCTTGTGTACTTATTTTTTATCTGTCTTTAATAACCAGGGCCTTTTGCTTTCATTTTCTGTTTAAAATATATTCTTGACATGGATAGAGAGAAACTGGTTAATAGGTACAGGAGTATAGTTGGATTAAAAAAAATTACTTCTAATTCTCTCTGGTACAATAGGACAACTATGGTTGACAACAGTTAACTGAATGTTTCAAAATAACTAGAAGAGATTTTGAATGTTCTCAGCACAAGGAAATGATACATGTCTAATGTGATTGAGATGCCAATTACCCTAATCTGATCACTATACATTGTAAAATGTATTGAAATGTCACACTTTATTTAATAAATACATATAGTTATTATGTGTCAATAAAAGATATATTAAAAATATTAAAAACATAATCTCAAATATTTCATAATATGATAAGATTTGGTTTAATTTCCCTTACTAATACTCAGTGTCTGCTAACCATCTAGTTAGCTCCTATCTAATTTTTGAAAAATATTATTTCTACTTTAAAAAATTTTTCATCTTTCTCATTTTTTGTTTTGTTAAAATTAGCTCATGTTTTTAATCATAAGGGCAATAATAGGCAGAGATCCCATTAAATGGAGGGGTAGGATTTCTTTCACTTTTCTCCAAGACCATTAGGAGGATAGCTCTCTAAAAAGGCTTCCTTTGAGCTACTTAAAATATCTATATTTGTCTTAGGACAGGACATGTCTTTGATCAGAGTCCCTGGGAAACAGTTTAGTGAGTGTACAAGAGGCTTACAGGGAGGGGGGTACTCTTAGGAACAATTCTCTCAAGGAAATAAAGGGAGCAAGATGGGGAAAAGGAGAAGTTTACTTGTGATAAAGTTATAATAGAGGCCTCAGCTCTTCCCACAGGGTAGCAGAAGACCTGGGAGGACCCTTCAAAATTATCCAAAATTGAGGCAAGGAGTCACCATCTCTTTCATCATACACTTATTACATGCAGGCTATTTTCAGGAAGGAATCATTAACTTGGGAAGGCAGCTCTCTGTAGATAAATGTTCTTGGAGAATGACTCTAAGCCATAAGTGTGCAGCTCTCCCAGCAGAAGCAGAAGTGAATGCTTCAATCCTTCCTGAAAGGGGGAGTTGGGCAACACACCACAGTATCCACTACAAAGCTCCAATTTTCTCAGCACTGACAACATGCTTGGTTTACTAAAATGATTTTGCTTCATATTTTTTAATGGATTGAATGATAGTCTTTCAAAGATATACGCAAGTCCCAGTACTTGGAAATCTAATGTAATTTGTAAAAGGGGTCTTTGAAGTTAGGAATTTCCAGATGAGATGGGATCCTAGACAAACAGGATGGAGCCTATATGCAATGACTAATGTCCTTAGAAGAAACAGAAGAGAAGATGACCCAGAGAGAGGAGGGGAAGCCATGTGAAGACTAAAATGGGAATTGAAGGGATACTGCAGAACCCAGAAGCTGAAAGAACCAAGGAACAGATTGTCTCCTGGAGTTTTGGGAAGAGCACAGTCCTGCCCACACCTTGATTTTGGACTTCTTTTTTACACAGTTGTGAGAAAGTAAAACCTCTTGTTTAGAGACCAAGTTGTTGGTAACTTGTGACAGCATCCCTAGAAAATGAATATAATCTTTTCTACCATTTAATTCTTACATAAGAAATTTTTTAACTATAATAATAAGGAGAGTGACATTGAGATGTTCATGCCCCTGCTGTCTATCTGAGAGGTTGTTAAGGCTTGGCTGTACTCTGTACTGAAGGCCGCAACTCCTTTCCAGAGGTTCTCTCCTTATAGCTGCTCTCTCTGGTGGCCCTCTCCCAGGCCCCCTCAGTCCTAGGGAGGAAATGGCTTCTCAGTGTAGCTAGCCCCTGAGAACTATGTCATACCTTATTGTTTTCCCTAAACCCCACTACATCTTTATAAATAAACCCTATATTAAACTCTACACAATTATCACTTTTTGAGTATGCCTTCTGTTTTCTTCTGGGACTAGATCAGCTTGCCAACTCTGGGATAATTTGGCTCCCAGGGAGCAATAACTTCAGTTAATTCTAAGCCACTAGTGATAGCAAAAGTTATTGTATCTCTTCTGATATTTTCTAATATGATGTGCCTCTGTATAACAGACCTGGATTTTATAATATTCATTTCCAATAGTGTACCATTAGGCCTTTTAACTCTCTGCTTTCAGTGAAAACTATCTTGTCATTGGTAGAGATAAGGCTGTTGCCCTTATTTCTATCTAAGTACTAGTAATAAATTCTATGGCTCATGTTACAAGGATTTCCTTATTTTCTACAGTTGACTTGAATACTTGGAAAACTAGATATGAAAGTCTTAAAATTTGTATTAACTCTGTCAGGGTACATATTTTCTGCTCTTTAGGAACTGCTAATTTTCTTGGTTTTACATACTCCACAAGAGACCCAAAGGTCATAATTAGTGTCAAATCCGATGGGCGTCCTTGGACTGTTCATACTTGGAGTGGGAACCCTTCTCCTTGAAGGCGAGGGACACTGAGAGCAGCTTAGGAGAGATGCTGTCATGCTCCACCCCTGAGCTGCCCTTTGCCTCAACAATACCTAGAGTGAAAAGGTGATTATGAAGCTAGGCATGGTGGCCCATGCTTGTAATCCCAGTACTTGAGAAACTGAGACAGGAAGATCACAGGCTTGAGGACAGCCTCAGCAAGTAGTGAGACTCTTATCAACCTAGCAAGAACCTGTTTCCAATATAAATAAAATAGGACTGGGGGTGTAGCTCAGAGGTAGAATGCCTCTGGGTTCAATCCCTAATACCAAGAAATCAAAATAAAAACAAAAAAAAGTGGATGTGATAGTGTGATATAATAGAAAATAATATATGTGGTCTCTATCCTATGATTCCTGACACACAATTCCTAAAACCCATCAGATATCTTAATGAGTATCCTAAACATGGGGCTGATTGCTAGGGGAATTGATCAGGCAAATAGAGGGTTGAAATTTTCATCCTCACCTCCCAAACTACAGTTGGGAGAGAGGTTCTGAAGGTGGAGTTGATCACCAATGGCCAATGATTCAATCAGTTGTGTATACAATGAAGTCTCCATTAAAACTCAAGAGGACTGAGTTCATGAAAATTCTGAGTTGCTAACCTCCAGGTCTCTTGAGAATGACATACCTGGAGATGGCACGGAAGCTCCGGGCTTTTTTTCCAGACACTTTCCTCTGTGAGTCTCTTTCATCTGGTCATTCATCTGTATTCTTTTTATTATCCTTTATAATAAATAAATGAGTAAACATAAGTAAAGTATTTTCCTGAATTCTGTGAGCCACCCTCACGTGAACAAGGGGTCAGGGGCACTTCAATTTATAGCCGGTTGGTCAGAAGCACAGGTCACTACCTGGGACTTGTGTCTGGAATCTGAAGGGGATAGGCAGTGTTGTGTGACTGAGAACTTAACTTGTGGGATCTGATGCTTTCTCCAGGTGAACAATGTTAGAATCATGTTAAATTATTGGACTTTCTGTTGGTGTCCACTGGAGAATGGAAGAATTATTTGGTGTGTAGGGGAAAAGATCTAGATATCCGGTATCAGATGTGAAGTGTTGAGTGACTATATGAGTTAAAATAGGGAAAACACTTTGGTTTTTTCTGTCCTAATAGTAGTTGAGAGGAAGTATGGCAAGGCAGAAAAGGTGACTTTTATAAGCCCCTGTCCCTTATGAGCTTATATCCTAATGGAAAGTGACACTATACCAACAGGAAAATAAACAGCTTACTTCCTCTTGGTGATAACTTTATGAAGAAAATGGAGCTGTTAGTGTGACTAAGACTCATGGTGGGCCTCCTTTAGATAGTCAGGGGTCAGGAGAGGTGAGGACAGTTGAACAAATCCAGTCACATAACAAGACTGTTAATGAGTATTCCAAGCAGAGCAGATGCCAGTCCCTGGGGTGGGATGAACAGAGGGCTGTAGTGACAGGAAAGAAAGAGGGTGCAGGGCTGTGGGGAGGGAGGAAAGATAGCCCAGGTCCAGTGAGGCATGCAGGGCTGTAGTCAAGCATGGGTGCTCTCTGGAGGTGTGTGCAAAAGGGACACATCTGAGAATTTACAGAGCTGACATTTGAGGTTTGCACATCCCACACGTAACTGTCAGGGTTTCTGAGACAGTTCTTTGACATTTTATCTCACTAAGTTACATCTTTCTATTGGATGTCCCAGTGAGTGGCTCTGCTAGAGAGGGAACCTACATAAGAGCCAAACAGGTCAGTTTGGTTTCCTTGGTATAAATGTCTTGGTGGCTTCAAGATCATTTTCTTTCACTGAGCAACAGATTCTTCATTGATAAAATAAAGACATGAATAAAATTGAATCTGGGCATGGTGATGCAGGCCTGTAATCCCATGTCTTGGGAGGCTGAGACAGGAGAATTTCAGGTTTAAGGTCAGCCTCAACAACTTAGCAAGACCCTGTTTCAAAATAAAAAATAAAATAAGGCTGGAGTTGTAGTTCAGAGGTAGAAAGATCCTGGGTTCAACCCCCAATATAATGAAATAAATAAATAAATAAATAAATAAATAAATAAATAAATAAAGGAATTGATCCTCCTGAGGTTCCCTGGTTCTGTAAGTATGGTTAAAGTGTGAAACTGATACAGGTACTTTTAATGCTAAGTAGATACTAACCGTGTTAAAAGTAATAAAGCATGATTTTGTTTTAAAAAAATAAAGGGTTTGAGAAACTTCAGCTTGTTTAAGGGGACTCTCCAAACATGGTGTTTCCCAATGTTTATTTGTGTCCATCATTGTCTAGCTCCCCTAGAATTGGGACCCTCTCAAGTAGGTGCTGGGTATAGAAGAACTTTCCCTTTAAGCCTCTAGTTGTGTGGACTGGGGATAGAGGAGAAGAAGAGAAAGGATTATCTGGAGATGTGAGAGATCTCTGGTACCTGTTTTGAGCAAAACAAAAGAAATGATATGTAATAAAGGACAGGGAACATAAAATAAAATTGATGCTGAATTACATAATATGGGACAAAGTTAATTTAATACTTTTAATTAAAAAATAGCATGCCTAGTTTCACCCAGACTTGGTCAGAATTCCTCCAGGCAACAAAATTTAAAAGCAAGAAAGATAACAGACAAATTATACAAACACAAATTTCTTAAATAAATACATAGATAGTACGTTTATTGGATATATGCATCCATACCAATGACACACACACACACACACACACACACACACACACACACACACACATCACCATTGTTTCCTCTGTGACATATTGGTGCAGGATAATTGAGAGAAATGTCATAGGAATAAAAAATATGAATTTGCCTCCTAATTTGAAGAATGGTTGTTGTCAAGTGTATTCAACAATTGGATGTTATGTAGCTCAGTAAATTGCTTAATTATGTAAAATAAGATTTAGCATAACAAGTAGCACAGGATTCTATGTAAAGAGACCTGTGATCTTGGGCAAGACACTTTTACCTCCCAGGGTCTCAAGTTTGTTCATCTGTAAGGTTCTGTGTGTAATAGACTATAGATGCAGTTGTTCCCTTAGCTGGGGCATTTCAAAGGGCTTGGTGAGAGGCAGACATTCTTTCTGAGTAAGCATGCTTTTGCCTCTGTTTTTGACTCTTTAACAAAAGAGGCAAATCTTTAAAACGTTAGGCTTCTTTTCTGGAGAAGGGGAGTATGTTTTTATATACAACTCTCTTCTATATTCTTATGGTCCACCCTGGGGAGAGGTTCAGAATACTCTCTGGTCTCCATAAACTGTCAATCCTGAAATGAAAAAATACATATATAATGTTCACTACAAGATTTTTGTTGTCAGAATGTGAAATGATATATTTAAAAAGATATTTAATGGTAAAGATAATTTTTTTATCCTACTCATTTCTGCTCCCTGTAGCAACTCCTCCTCTTCCAAGAAAATAATTTGGTTTAGCGCTAAATGAATTTAAATGCCTGGAAAGTAGACATAATATGAAATTTTAGGTATTTTTAATGATGGTCATGTTAGCTGAATCTCAAAAATATTAATGATTTCTTAAGTATATTTCTGAAAAAAGTCAACATGATTAAGTTAGTATTGAGTCAACATTAGATTTCCAGGGCTTTGGCTAAGTCAAAATCAATCAATCAATCTCTCTCTCTCTCTCTCTCTCTCTCTCGTCTCTCAGTATAATTGTTCAACTGAATTTTACCATTCTATTTCTTAAAGTAAAATAGATGGAAATTTTACATTTATCTTACTTCCAAATTATTTTTCTTTGTATCCATACAATTAAATATTATACCATTATTTAAAAAGAATTTGCATGTTTATGCAACTTGTCTGCAAGATATTATGAAAGAAAAAGTTCAGATTAGTGTGCATGTAGTAAAATCAATTTTCTGCATATATACGTACTTAGATAAAAGTCTAAAAAAATATACAATGGCATATAAGTCTTGGTAGTCTTTGGATAGTTAGAATTCCAACTACTTTTTATTTTGTTACTTCGTTAAAATGTTTTCTTGTAATGGGAAGATATCAATGTTGTAACTGAAAACATATATTAAACTAAAGTTAGTCTGTTGTAGATGGAATTGAGTGTGGCAGAAATGGTGATGATAAAACCAATTGCTTTGCTGGAAGTCTCATAAAATTCTTTTTCATTACATGGTAATTTGGAGAACTCATAAAATGTGAGCAAAACCCACAAGAAGGAACTCTAGTTACACTGTTGTGGTAAATTGTCCTTCATTTCAACCCAAAGTCCACTGATCTTTTGGCAATTGCTCTCTGACAAAGATGGCTCTTCCAGCAAGAATACAGCTGTATTAGTTTTTCCTTTCTTTTAATTCTGAGGCATGAAACTTCAGAGCAAATGCTGATTCAATGTCCATGTGGACCATCCCTTACCTCCTATTTCTCACTGATCTCCATGTTCTTGTCACATGTTGTCAAAACCACTACAAATAAGCAGGCTCTTTTTCTAGATGACCTATGGAAACATAAAACTCCCAACAGATATTCTGCCTCCCTTTTTTCCCTCTTTCATTCAACTTAAACATGTTTCCCAATCCATCCTTTTAAAATGTTTCTTTATGCTAAAGTGATGTTATGTTACTGTGATGCTGAAAATCTATAGTAACTTTCTTCAACATGAAAAAAAAAATCTATACCTCTTAGCCCAGAACTTGAAGCCATCCATGATCTAAGCTCACCTCTTTGACATCTCTTGCTACAGCTTCTGTTCCACCAGAACAACCTACATGCTGAATCCAACCTGAACTTCAACATTCCTAAGTGATGTCTTTTGCATTTTCCTCTACCAGGCATGACTTACCTTGAGGTTTCTACCAAGCTGTTTTCTATAACATAAGGCCAAGTTCAGATTTGACACTTCAGTTGTTCCTGGCCCACCCATTCCCAAGATCTCTCTTCTTCTATACTCCCATGCTGCCTGCTTGCTGGGGCAGTGCTTTGTGCTACTTGACTTTTTCAGTGCATGTGGATACTCTCCCTCCAGCAGAATGGAGGTGTATTTTAAAATCATCTAGAGCTGTACCTCTTCAATAATCCTTTCAAAGTTGACACTCAATTTTTCAACTAACTGAAACCTTAAGCATTATGTTTTCTAAGCATTCTAGGAAATAGGTACTGAAGTATAACATCCCATTTTTTTTTCATTTTTAATGGAAGTAACTAAAGAATAAAATCCAAGACAAATCGGTAATATTTAAGTTAACCACTATATAAACCACACAAATAAGTTGATCTGTTGTTCAATTCCGTATTTCTGAAAATGTCCTTTTCTCATTGAATGTGTTTAGATAGAGCATTTTAAAAGTTTGTCCAAAACACACAGTCACGTCTTGTCTCTAGCAGAAATAATGTGTGTTCCTGCTTCCCTTTGTAAATAATTGAATTTGCCTCTGAAGTTCAAGAAGTTCAAGATTTCTTTTTGAGTGTGAAACTGACTGTTCTGTTTTCTTTTTATATGCAGCCGACTATAATATAAGGCAAAAGAAATGCTGTGCAATTGGGATTTGGTGAGCAGGGAGGATAATAGGGAAGATTGACATGACTTCCACAGAAGAGTTATTTTTAAGTATAGAGAATGCCTATCCCCATGCTGAAAGGGCCTTTAGACAGTATTACCGGGCTTGAACAGCCGTGGGGGTGCTTCCCGTCACTGGGGGTGGCCTGCTGGTCTGCGGGATGCTGCTGCCACCTGCTGCATGTAGACGGCCATGCGTGGCTGCCACCTGGGCTTCACAGCTGTGCGAGACCAGACACAGTCAATTACTATTCTGCCAGCATCCCAAAGTGTTCTCTCAGAGCCTCGGTGGATCCCGAAGGAAAATTAGTCAAATCTGATGTCTTCAGGCCGTAGAAGTTTCTAGGCAAAAGAATCAGGAACTAGGAAATCAAAAAAACAGAGGCGGCAGATTTGCCCAGTAGCCACTGAAGGCATAGAGTAACTCGACCCAGTGAGAGGCAAGGATTCCATTCAAAGTGAGTTATAAATTATAATTTAACTTGTTATGAGGCTTTTATATTTCTTTTGAAGAGTTGCTTTACTTTAGTGCAATAAGAAATAGGAAATTTCTAAATACTCCAAAGAGGGGGCCTTAGAGAATTCATCAAACTTGGATTTGGGGGTTGGGTAGCATGTGGAAGGAAATATACCAAAATCTCTATGTATGTACGCTTCTATCACATTGAACCTCACTATGATGTATAATTGCACTGCACTAATAATACTATTTTTAAAATGGAATCTTTATTGGTTTTCTCCTTAGGTTAATTTCTTTTACTATGACAGATGGCATGAGGAAACAGAATCCCTTCTTCAGATTTATAATGTGTCCTAAACTAATACAAACACCAACATCGATTAGGATCTTCATAGTGCATCTCCAGCCTGTGTTGCTGATATGCTTGATCACTCTGATTTACTAGAATTTCTGGGGGCAGAGGGCGGGGGGCATCTGGAATAGTTAGATTTTTTTCCTTGCCTTTTTTTCAAGGACTTTGAGCTCCCTATCCCTCTTTGGAAAAATTCCTGTTGGTACTGCCTGGCCCAACATCCCCAGTGATCTGAAAGTTGAAGGAGATGGGAGGGGTGAGAATAAAGTTCTGGAGAACCCTAGACTAGGAAATAAGTATTTCTATCTTCTGACTTTGGCAGTGGTGGCATAGATGGCTGCTTGGATGTTCTTGAAGATTTCAGCCCTTGATTTGTCTCATGCAAATCTTTCTCCTTCTACCTAAATTCTAATCATTGAATGGTTGAGGGCAATCGCTTATGTCTTGGCATCATTCGTATTTCCCACAAGACCTTGTGGAGGAGAGATCAGCATGTGCATGGTGACTACCTAGCCAAGATTATCTTCACTTGACCTCAAAAGAATAATTCAGACTTCTCATTTGTGCTCAGTCTTGCCGGGTGGTGTCCATATTCTAGTAGCAAGATTGGGGTCGCAGAATATTTCATCAATCCTATGGTTGTATGGAAATGCATATATGTACTTATTACTATCCTTTGTTCAGGAAACACATATATTTGGCAAAAACCAGCCATCATATCCTTTCATGTATAACCAGATATTTTTACCAAGAAGTCTCTTCCCTGAAATTCTTTGTGGTCCTCTGTAAACGGAAGTAACTGGGTAAATAGATTGAGCCTGGTAACAGGTTGAAGTGGGAGATTCTCTTCCTGTGGATTCGGTGGTTACTGTCTTGCTCTGCATGGTTTTTGGGCTTAGGCACAGATAAGTTCTTCTGCCATCAACAAAAAAGGTTTCCAGCCAATGTGTAGGAGGCTTCCCCGTAGAACCAGAAGCCCATCCCAGGCAAAGGGTGGAGAAAGAAGTTCTCACTTCTCCCTCCCAGGAAATGGGGATTTATCAGCAAGAGAAAAGAAAAAAAATCTTTCATTTAATAGCTGACACTACTTCCTCTTACTTTTCCAATTTTTAAAAAATTAAACATATTAATTCTTCCTGCTTTCACCCTGGAGCAATTCTAGAAAGAAAATATATTTTAAGACTGAACAGAAATACCATTATGAAAGACACCAAACTCACATTTATTAAATGACTTTGTGCTCTTGAAAAGAAAATGTACCAAAAACACATTGGGAACTGCTCTGCATGATTTCCTTTGTTTGGATTTTAGAAGCAGCTTGACTGACAAAGATCCTGAAGGAGGGAATCTTTGGATACAGAAGGCTTCTAAAAGAGGTGATACACAGGATTTCAGAGAACAATTTCAACATTGTTCTGTTGAAAGTTATACTTAGCCGTGAACCACACTACTTTCCTGTCTGCGTCTCATTTCCTGGGGGCTTGCCAAGCGATAAACAGACCCGGGCCTGTGGTAGGATTGGGGTTTTTGAACACGAATCGGGTGGCTGGAGTTTGTTTAAAGACATCAATTGATTCTGTGTTGCAGAAATGCAGAAGTAAGTGCTGCAGGAGACAATGGAGAAGAAATGGACACTCTGTGCTGTCTACTCCATCATCCACATGCAGTTTGTCAGGGGTAAGGCTTCTGGTGGTCCTTGCTGGTCAGATCAGCTGCTTAGGGGCCTTTGCTCATTTTAAATGCCTAGTGGCTGCTGATGAAGTGGATCATCAAAGGGCAAATCGTTACTAAAGTTTTCAGTTGTGTATTTAAATGGCAGCTATCTGGAGATGCTATAGCCTAGAAAGAATTAAAAATGAACACTAGAAACGAGAAGAGAATGGATGGTTTAGGCCCCTGCTTGGAGCCATTTTCACCCATTTTTCTCTTAGGATGACCTCTGGAGTAATTGGGAAATTGTATTTCTTGGGTATGAAATCTCTCCAAATGATAGTCAGAACAACTCCATAAAACTAAAAAGAAATCACAAAGCCATCCGTGCTCAGAGATCACTGCTCAACTTTCTTTCTTCTCTCAAGTATCCCTTTTCTTTTGTATATGACATGTATTTCTCCTCTAACTACTAAGGACTTTGGGAGTAGGACATATGTTGAATTTTACAGCAGTATATGTAGGGATAATCATGGGGGACAAAATGGAGTTCTTATGACAGTGGGAACCAGAGCCTAAATGGCCTACTTAAAAATGGAAAGCAGTAAGGTTTGTTCTACATTCTATAGCATGATGATATTATAGTGAGCTTGAGCATCTTAAGAGTTAAGTGTGTTTTTCTGGTATGACTGTGAAGATTTTAAGGATTTCTAAATCAAAGGAGACATTAGAATATAATACTGTAGATAGGATCAGTGGCATCCTATTAAGGGGCAGCCCACCGAATTGAGCCACTCAATTCTGCTCACTCCTGTCTACCCAAACTTTTTGCATTCAAAAACATGTAGTAATTCCTATTGGTCAAGTACTTTTTTTTTTCATAGTACTTGGGATTGAATCCAGGGACATTCTACCTCTGAGCTACACCCCTAGCCCTGATTTACTTTTTTTTTTTTTCATTTTGAAACAGAGTTCCATTGAGTTTACTGTGAGTGGTGCTAATTTGCTGAGGCTGGCCTTGAATCTGTGATCCTCCTATCTCACCCTGCCAAGTACTGGGATTACAGGTGTGCACCACTAGTCTATTAGTCAAGTGCCTTTGAAAGCCTTGTTTCTTTCAGTTGTTTTTCATCTTTTCCCTTTGTGAAGTTTAGTGGGACTTTCAATAATAATATATCATTTCTACAACATAGTCCAAGCTAATTTTAAAACTGAGACCAACATTTCTGAAGGTATGTCAAAGGTTCAATGCTTAACATATTTAAAGTGCAATGTACCCTTTGGTCAGGTAGCTGATGAGCGAAGGAATCTTCTTTTATGTGTAGCATTTCAAAGAATTGATTAGAGATGATGCCACATGAAACCTACGGCATCCTCTCCCCACGCTGTCCCAAGATACCTGACTACATGGAGGTAAATGTCCTTTCCATCCTCATCTATGGAATGTCAAGCTTCTCGCTCTACTCATCCAGGCTGAATTTGGTTTATGAAGGTTATAGAGAGATCATTGACCCTGTGCAGCTGAATTCATGTTCTTTTTCCTGAGGTGTGACTTTGAGCAAACCTCTTAAGCTCTCTGTGCTTCAGTTTCTTCCTTGATAAAAAAGGTTAATAATATTGCTCTTATGATATGTGCAGATTAAACAGGTAAAGTATATAAAGATCTCTTGTAAACACATACTTGTAGAAATTGTATATATACATTAGTTATTTTTGCAGTGTCAGAATGCATCACTTGTATGTTATATGTAGCTATCGATGTATTATCCCCTGAAACAGATGCATTATATTAATTGTAAGAATAGTTACCATACTAAGTTTGCTGATGCACTGTAGTTTTCAAATAGGCTTAGTGTTATTCACAGGTAGTCAGAGACCTTAAATTTTTTTGTTTTGTTTTGTTTTTTCTTTTTTTGGACAGACCAACACATAAAGAGAGAAATATTCAGAAGTCAATAGTTTCCTAAGTAAATATTCCCCTAAGTAAATGTCTCCTCATTTGCATTGAGAACCATGTTTCTTCATCTGCAGCACATACAGACTCTAGGACAGCCAGGGAGAAATGTCCTCAGCTGCTCCCTTACCTCACCAAAGTCACTGGGGTTTTAATTAAGAGTCACTCCATGTGAATTATACAAATTGATAGCTCATGTCTCTTCTTTTCAGGAGTATGGGAAAAAGTATTCAACGTGAGAGAAGACATTTATGCTGTACCTGGCTCTGATGTCAACCTGACTTGCCAAATACAGCAGACAATCTTGGTGCAGATGCAGTGGTCCAACGTCACAGAGAAGATGGACTTGATTGCCATTTATCACCCCCAATATGGTTTCCACTGTGCCCACGGGAATCCCTGTGACTTACTAGTGACTTTTTCAGAAATTGGCCGTGTGACCCAATGGACTCTGCACTTCAGGAATGTATCTTCCTTGGTCAGTGGAAAGTATGAATGTAGCTTTACTCTGTACCCGGAAGGTGTTCGGACTAAAATCTACAACCTCCTCGTGCAGGCACCTGGTAAGTGTAACTGGTCCAGGGAAGGAAGCTTATGCTTTGGTTCGGCTTGCATTTATTCAACAAATGTGCAATGTGTAGCAATCCTGTGTGGGGCATGGTGCTGAGCACGCAAGATGGAGCAAAGAGAGGTATTGTCTAATAAAGGAGACAGATATTGATCAAATAGTTCCACAAATATATGTAAAATGGCAATGATGATGAGTGTTAATACTGAGAACTACAGCAGCCCTGTGGAAGAGCATGTAAGAAGGGCCAGGAAAATTGACCCTGGGAAAGGAACACCTGAACTGATGTTTGGAGGATGAGTTGACATAATTCAGTGTAGGAGGGGCTGGGATATGAGTGATCCAGAAAAAGGAAGGAGCTGTGTGGAAGGGCTTTGTACTAGAAAATGCCAGTGAGACTACATTGCAGAGATGAATAAATGAGGCTGGAGATATGGTAAGGACTAGATCATGCCTGACCTTGTCAGCCATGTTATGTGCTTTAATCTTGATCTAAGAGCCATGGAAGAACATTAAAGTATTTCCAGAAAAAGAGCGGCATGACATGTATAGCCTGGTTGTGTTATAAAAAGATGATACTGCTTCAGTATGACAGGGTGTAAAAGTGAACAAGAAGGAGAAAATGAGATCAAGTTAGCAGACCATTCTAGTAACCCAGAGGAAAGAGAGTGACTGTTTCATAGCTATAAAAAGAAAATTACCCATTTTATGTATTGGGCATAAAGAAGATATAACTTGGTCATAGAGTGTATATAGGACAATGACATCTGAGTGCAGGACAGAGAAAGATTGAAGGCTATATCCGTGTTTCTGGAATACACACTTGCATGGTGGTACCAGTCACTGGGAAGGAAGGCAAAGGGGGTAGACTGAATTTGTGAGTGAATTTATGAAAGAGATTTTTGATATATTTAATATAGGGGCAGGTAAAGGGGCAGAAGAGACTACTGGGCCTGTAGTAGTCACACCAGACATGCTTCAGGGGCCTGCATTTCCTGGTGGGAATCCTAGGTTTAAGTTCTAGCTCTTGTCTGGCTAGAAATCAATGTGACTTAAGGCCAGTCATGTAAATTCTCTGTGCCCATTTGGAAAATGATGATAATGCCTGCTCTAAATTACCTAGTCTGAAAGTAAATGATTTTCATTTCTACTAATGGAAAAGAATGAAAATGAAAGCCAACAAATGGAAAATGCACCAGAAATGGAATGTTTCAAACTCAGGGATAAAATAGTCTGGTGATAAAAGGAAAAAAAAAAACCAAAAATTAACTCATAAGGACCATGCTAAAGGAAGCATGGAGCTGTCCAGGACAAACAATGAGTACATATTTGTTACCTTCTCTCCACTCCTTTTCTCTTATCTGCTCCAAGATCAATATATTGGAAAAGTCCACCAATATATTGATGGACATAGGCCAGTATTCCATCAACTATGGCCTTACACTGCTGTGTTCTCTGTAAAGTGAAACAAAACAAAACTTTAGTTCATTGGCAATGGTGTGTGTGTGTGGAGTTGAAATGAAGAGAAACAAGTCCTGGATAGAACACCATTTAGCTACACACCCACCAAAGTCAAGTCACCTGAATTTGAACATTGGCACTGTTGCTTACTGTATAAATCATCATTGCCAAGTAATTTCACGTTTCTAAACTTTTGCTCTCTTAAACCACAAATACAGATAACTATAGGTCCTCCTTCATGAATACCATTATTTTGAGATTAAATGAGATAATTTGTGTAAAGCACTTAACATAGTTCTTGCTGAAAGGTAAGAGTTTGGTAAATGACAACTTTTTTTTTTTTTTTTTTTTACCACACAGGCATTCTGCCTTCAAGATACACCCCCAGCCCTTTCATTGTTGTTTTGGTTTCGTTTGGTTTGGTTTGAAACAGGGTTTTGCTAGATTGCTGAGAGTCTCACTAAATTGCTGAAGCTGGTCTCAAACCTGCCACCCTCAGCCCCCCATGTACTGGGATTACAGGTGTGTGCCACTATGCCTTGCTTACTGGTGACTTTCAATAATAACAACAACAACAACAATAATAATAATAATAATAATAATAATAATAATAATAATTGAACTTTATTTTCTAATTCTTGTTAAAATGATCCTTCTTCCTTCTCTTTTTATACTGGTCTAATTTGGAACTCAATTGAGCATTTACCATACATTATCACAAGTACACTTTAATCTTGGTTTTGGGCATAGTTTTGTTTTTAACCTTCTGCCTATCCCAATAGACTATACTACTGCATTTCTAAGGACCTGATCTTCTCTCTATTGGGAAATGACAATATAGATTGATATACTCTGTAGAGTATATATACGATAGCTCAGTGATGACAGCATAGGGAAAGTATCCAGAAAGGATGGTGGTATTGCCTTTAAGGAAAGCATATTTCTTAAAGCAAAGGGAAACATGAGTGAGTCAAACTTGCAGGTACTAAAGACTGTAAACCTCTGGAGAGCAAAAGCCATCTCTATATCCTCTGTGGTTGGAAAGCTTTCAGTCTCTTTGTTGTAACTTTACTGCTGATCCCTGGGTCAGATAAGAAGCAGTGGTATCATCAGTGTTAGAGAAATGGTCTTGGTCTTGTGTATTTGGGTATAAAGGGATCAAAATCCAGAAGAGAAAACTAAAAGGAGAAAAAACCTTCCACTCTAGAGTAACAAAAACTGTAAGGTCCCCATGGTGCTCAGAAGTAGAGCATCAACTCAGAGGAAGCCACTGCCCTCTGAGAATCCAGTGACACATCATCTTTTCCCCCTTTATCCTTCTGATCTCCTCCAGCTTCTTCTCTCACTTGTACCATTTCCCTCTTGTGCTTCTCTAGGATATTTATGTTTATGAGCTAGTTGGGTAAGCAAAGCCCAAATGAAGTTCAAACACTCATAGAGTAGTAAATACACGCAAATTGAAGTGGCTGTAAGAATCTAAATGTGAAATGATGAGGCAAAGAGGTGGCTGGGTTCATCACCTCTTCCTGTTTCCATTCTTCTGTTCTGAGTCATTCTTCCTTATCTGCTCATAAGCCAGTGTGCATCTAAGTCCTGTTCTCATGTCTCCGAGGGTTTCAATGAGGACGGATTTTGTTCTCTTTTTACTGTATTTTGTCCCTGGCGTATGTCTCCGTGTGTTGAGGTCGTGGATAAGAATGGAAATAACAGAAAAAGTTTGCATTCACTTCTTTTTCATTTTCATTTGACAGAGTTTCTTTCTAGGTTAGGAGTATTTGAGTTATTCCAAGAAACACAGTACTTGGAGTTAAGCCATCGAATATTGTAATCTACATTTCCCTAATTTGAATGCTATTGGATCCTAAAATACTTCACATTATATGATTTTGATGCATTTGAAAACTTATGGTTATCAGGATGAACTATAACATGGCTTTAATTCACTAAATTACAACAAAAGCTTTAGGGGTTGTTAATGTTGTTATTGGACGTAGCAGTAGTAATGAGAGAACTACGAAGATAAATTGTGGTGATACAAGTAGTATTAATAGTAACAACATAATCTTTGGCACATAATCATACTCTCTGCAGGCTAGCTTGTCATTGAACCTAAATGTTGGCCTTTCCTTAAGTTCTTGTGTGCACTCATTATCCACTCATAATTTTTTAGTGCTTAAAGTGCTAGGTAGCACTGACACGGTGATGTTCAGTACTGACATGACCCTGTCCTCATGAACCACAAAGTCCAATAAAATAAATAAGCAAACAAATGTCAAATTGCAACACTAAGAAGTACTCTTGCAATGAGGAGGTAGGCATGTATAAGTGAGTGTATGAGGAAAAACAAGAAAGAATTCCTGGGGAAGTACTGCTGGACCAGGTGTTAACCAGGTGAAGGTGGAGAACACAGAAGTTTATGGTAGCAAACAGGTTATGCAAAGGCACTGTGGTGGTAGGGAGTTATGTCAATAAGGAGGGACATTAAAAGGAATCATGGGTGGAGCAGAGTGAATGAATGGGGAGTCAACCAAAGATAGGCCAGCCTTTATGGAAATCCCTCTCCAGTCTGGTGTGTATTCTATTAGAGAATCTTGAGGAAGTACCCTCAGAAGCTATTTCCATGAGGTCTTATACCACCCTAACATTTGTCTGTAGTCTTTACATTGAAAAAGTAAATTTTAGCCAGTTGTGGTGGCATAGACCTATAATCCCAGTAGTTGGGAGGTTGAGACAGGAGGAATGCAGATTCGAGGACAACCTCAGCAAGTAGTGAAACTAATCAACTTCAGGAGACTTTTTTCAAAACATAAATAAAATAGGGCTAGGGATGTAGCTTTGAGGTAGAATGCCCCTGGGTTCAATCCCTAGTGCCAGAAAAAAAAAAAAAGAGAGAGAGAGAGAAAGAGAAAGAGAGGAAGGAAGAAAAGAAAAGGTAAATTTTGCTAAACTTAAAATCTCTGGCTAACATTTTCTTTCCTTGAGTATGTAAAATATGTTATTCCCTTCTTTTCTGGCATAGAATTGCTGCTGAAAAGCTAATACCAATCCATGTTTCTTTCCCGGTAGTTGACTTTGTTCAATACTTTCATAATAATATGGTTAGTGCTGTCCATGCTGGGTCTATTTTCTTCCTTTTGCAGTATAATCTTTTAATATGCATTTTCTAGGCATTTCTTATTTAAAATATTTTTCATGAATTATAGTTCTTAGCATTTGTTTCATGCTTTAATTTTTTTCCTTCAATGCCTTCAATACATATTTTTATCTCCTTTGCATACCATTTAAATCTCTTTTTTCCTTTATTTTAAAATTAATTATTAGCTGGAAGTGGTGACTCATGCCTGTAATCCCAATATTTGGGAGCCTGAGACAGGAGGATTGCAGATTTGAGGCTAGCCTCAGCAACTAAGTGAAACTCTGTTTCCAAATTAAAAAAATAATAATAATAAGGCTGGAGGTGTAGCTCAGAGGTAGAATGCCTCTGGGTTTAACCTCCAGTATCAAAACAATTAAATTTGAACATTTTTTCTCATTCTCTTTTTAATTTCTTTTAACGTATTAGCTTTTGTATTTCTGCGCTTTTGCTTTTGTTCTAGTTTTGTCATCATTTCTGAAGCAAATTTTGAAAAGTATTCTTTCTAACTCTTTCCTGAATTCTTTCACCTATTGTTACAATTGGAACTGGAGTATCTCCTGAGGCTCCCATGATGAGGACTGATACAGGGCGCAGTGATGTTCAGAGGTGGGGACTGGGGAAAGTGACTGAATCATGCAGCTCTGATCTCATCAATGTGTTAGTCCATTGATGGGTTCGTAATTGAATGAACTTTGAGGAGTTGACAGTAATTGTAGGAGATAGGGCTACTTAGAGGACAGAGGTCACTGGGTACATGCACTGGAAGAATACATCTGGTCCCTAGCCCCTTCCTTACCCTGTCTGCTTCTGGTTCCATGAGGTGAGCAACTTTGCCCTGACACTCCTTGTACACTGAGAGGCCACAGTGATGAGGTCAAGCAACTATAGACTGAACCCTCTGAAACCACAATCCAAAATAAACCTTTCTTCTTTTTTTTTTTTTGTGGTACTGGGGATTGAACTCAGGGGCGTTCTACCTCCGAGCTACACCCCCAGCCCTATTTTTTATTCTTTATTTTGAAACCGGGTCTCACTAAGTTGCGGAGTGCCTCACTAGGTAGCTGAGGCTGGCCGCGAACCCGGATCCTCCGGTCTCAGCCTCCCGAATACCTTTCTTCTTTTAAGTTGTTTTTCTCAGGTATTTTGTCATAGCCATGGAAAGCTGATTGATTAACACACCTATCTTTTATAAGCATTCTTTTCTCCAATGAACTCATTTATCTGCCTTTCCAAAAATCTGCACAGTTCGTATCATTTTCTTTATTTCTTTTAGTTCATTTTGAATAGTGAGGCTATAATTTTTATTTATTTTGTGCTCTTGTCTTGCTACATGTTCTCATTGTCATAGGCATGTTATTTTGTTCTGTAATTTCTTTTTTTTTTTTTCTTTATAAGTGATTCCACTTCATTCCTTTTCTTTGGTTCATGTGTAAGTTAACATACATTTTTCTTCTTATTATGTAAGGCCAAGCTAGATTTTCTAGAGTCTTCAGTGTGTCTACAGCCCCCTCTTCTGTTATTATCTAGATAACCGCTACATGACTGGACTTTCTGAATGTACTTCCTTCTCTTCTGCCCTCATCTTTATGTAAATTGCCTCTTCGATCTCTTGTTGCGTCTGACCCATTTAATTTGGATTCTACTCCTAAGGGTTTCTTCTTAGCATAGGTTACATTTTCATGTACTGAGAACCCGTTTCCTGCTTCCCTTGAAAACACTGGTGACTTGGGCCGTGCCAACTCCCTCCTCCATTTCTGCTGCTGTTCTCAGAGTAGTCTTCCTCTTTTCACAGTGCTTACCTGTTATTGGGGAAGGGGACATATCTAGTTCCAAAGACCATCAGAAGCATAGTTGATTTTCCTGTTTCTTTCTGCACAGTTGCTAACACCACAGAGGCCTAGGGGTTTGGCCACACCCACTAATCGGCATATGTTGTTATTTCATACTTGTAGACATTGTCTATGTGGTTTTACTTTAGTTTTTCTGTTTTTATATGGTGGTTTAATAATATTCTGAGTTTTGCCACTTCTACTGCTCAATTTTCAGAATCTAAACAAAGTTCAAAAATTAAATGTTTATGAATTTGGGTAATATGCACCAACTATAATTAACATATTAAGTGCATTTCATGAACTTCACAAGATAGTAATGCCTAGATAAGTATCTGTTTAAAATAAATTGAGGTTAAAAATTACAATAATTTCAAGAATAAAGTTAAATAGTAGTAAAGGTCATAGCTATATTTATTTAAATATCAGGGAGAGGGCTCTCTTTTTAAATTATAGGGTTGGAGTAATACAGTCAGCCTTCCATATCTTCCATGGGTTCTGCATCTGCAAATCAACCAACCACCAGAAAGGAAATTCAGAAAATAATTTGCATCCATACCATGCAGAAAGTTTTTTCCTTGTCATTATTCCCTAAACAATACAGTATGATAACTAGTTATCTAGCATGTACATAGTAGTAGGTGTCATAAGTAATCTAGAGATAGTTTCAAGTGTAAGGAAGGATGTAGGTAGATTTTATGTACATGCCTCGCTATGCTATACAAGGAACTTGAGCAGCCACAGATCTTGATGCTTTGAAGGACTCTTGAAACTGAGGGATGGCTGTATTTGAAAGCAGCATTGGAGGACAGGAGGATACTAATCTCCTCTCCTGAGCTTAAGGAATTAAAGATACAAAAAAATAACCACTATTTGAAAAAGCTATAGGGAAGAATGCTCTATTGAAGTGACCTGGTTTCAATTAAGGAAAGGATAAGGAAAGAGTTACTAGTAAAGAGGTTGGCTGATATTGATGTCAGATTGAAATTTAAGAAAGATTTAAAGGCTAGATTTTTTTTTTTTTTTTTTTTTAGTACTGGGGATTGACTCCAAGGGCATTCTACCTCTGAGCTACACCCCCAGGCCTATTCTATTTTTTATTTGGAAACAGGGTCTCACTAAATTGCTGAAGGCCTCACTAAGTTGTTAAGGCTGGCCACAAACCTGTGATCCTCCTGTCTCTGCCTCCCATGTACTGGGATTACAAGTATGCACCACCACACCTGGCTCCTATTTTATTTTGAAACAGAGTCTTGCAAAGTTTCTGAAGGTCTTGCTAAATTGCTGAGGCTGGCCTCAATACTGCAATCCTCCTATCTTGGCTTCCCAAATACTGGACCTATAGGCTTGTGCCACCAAGCCTGGCCTATCTACAATATTCTTAAACTTTGAAATATGCTATTAGTAGCAATGAGAATGTTCATATTCATTCATCAAAAAATTGTACTTTTTGTAATTTATTATAGGTAGTTAAATGATCAGAAGAAATCTATTACCATAAGAATGATTCTTGTAACATAGCATGTAATAGTTTAAAATAAAATAAAAATCCAAACTGAAGGAGTATAATGATTCAAAAACTGAAAATAAATTATAATGGATATATAATTACAAAAAATTATAATTTTTAAATTTGAACCACAAATAGTTTAAATTATGTAAAGCATTTAAAATTATATATAATTTTGATTTATATGTATAAATCAAACATTTGTTGGTAAGTAGGATGCAAAGTTTTGTTATTGTTGTTTTTTTGTTTTTTGCGGTACTGGGGATGATACCTGGGGGCATTCTACCTCCAAGCTACAGCCCTGGCCCCATTTTTTATTCTTTATTTTGAAACAGGGTCTCACTAAGTTGCAGAGTGCCTCACTAAGCAGCTGAGGCTGGCTGTGAACCCGGGTCCTCCAGTCTCAGCCTCCCAAATGCTGGGATTACAAGCGTGCACCACCACACCCGGCCTAGGATGCAAAGTTTGAGAAAACATACATATATACAAACAAGGCTTATGTAAATATAAAAATATAAATTTAGGTTATTTAGATGATAGAGTTGTTTTCATTTATAAATTATCATTTGATGTCATTATAGTTTAGTTACAAATATACATATGTATTTATATAACTTTCCCAAGGAAGCACTATAAAATAGATATTTATCTAATAATCTTCTCAAAATGAATATAATTCATTATGACACCCCCCCTTAGAGTTTCCTTTTTAATTTTTCTGTATCATTCCTTTGCTGAAGGAATATTCAAAACAGATAATGTTCTGAAAGACAATCAGATATGAAGACAGTAAAAATATGAGTGGTCGTCAGGGGTTAAGGGAAGGATGAGTAGGCAGAGCAGAGGATTCTTAGGGTGGGTATTATTATGCCTGAGGCTATAATGTTGGGTGAATGTCATTTCACACTTGTCAAAAACCATTGAATGTACACCACCAAGAGTGAACCCTAATGTAGACTATAGACTTGGGGTGCCGATGATGACTCTACGTAGGTTCACTTCTTATAACAAATGGACCGCTGTGGTTCAGGATAGGTGCAGTGGGGGTGTTGCACATGCGTATAGGCAGGGTGTAATGGTGCATGGGAATTCTCTGTACTTTCTGCTCAATTTTGCTGTGAAACTAAAACTGTTCTAAAAAATAAATCTATTAAAATTTTTAAGAAGAAAATTAGAAGCTAGGTTATAACATTTTATACTCTACCTAATTAAGGATGTGCAAACTGAAGGCTACTGCACCTATTTCAGGCTAAAGCAGATGAGCAATTCAAGTTGTGAGAAACTACCCTAAGAGAATCAGAGGGAATTTTTCAGTGATGAGCAACTCTCTGTGCATCTCACGTCAGTTTCGCTATTTGTGCAATAGCAAGTATGGAGGATTTTGTTTCTTTACTTCATAGGTGTACCCTGAGGATACATGAATCTCTACACTAAAATTGTTCTTGTAGCCTCAATAAAATGCATTTTATACACTAATCAAAGATCCCTGTACTTTCCACCTTATGTTTTGTTACAGCTACTCAGGATGAATGGAGAGAAAACCATACAATAGAAATAGAGATAAATCAGACTCTGGAAATACCATGCTTTCAAAATGTCTCCTCAGAAACCTCACCTGAGCTCACCTTTACGTGGTTGGTGGTAAGTGTTGCCCTTTTCAGTGAATAACTGTGGTGATCTTTAAATATTAATGAAGTAAAACAAATAACAAGTAATAATAGAAAACTACTAAGTGAGAGGCAATCATTATGCCAATGGTTGAGAGAGGGCTGGAGAAGGGAGGCAAGGATGCTAAGATTACTTCCAAATAGATTCGCCTTCAGCCTAGGAATAGCATGGATTAATTTAGAACTTAGCTCCTAAAGGTTAATTTTTATTTCAAACTATATACCAAATCATGATTACAGAGAGAGCAGAGTGTGACAGTGCAATGCGGAGGACTCACATCCAACGGAAGCCTCTACTCACAAATACTTGGAAAATATACAACATTGCTTCAGATCCAGAAACACAAAACCTAATGCCTATAAAATATAAGTAGGGTGTGCACATGAAACAGGCTGCATGCAAGAAATTGTCATTTTCTCAGCTCTGTTGAAGCCACAGGGGGCTGCAGACCCATAGGGGTTTTGTTTGTTTGTTTGTTTTTAAGTTGTCAAATGAAACAAACAAGCAAACGAAAATAAGAAAAAAGGCAGAAATCTGAATTTTTATGAGAAATTTTCCAATTTGAAAAATAGTGTGTACTGACAGGTATAGTGATGTCCACTGTAATCCCAATACTTGGGAAGATCACAGGTTGGAGACCAGTGTACAGTAACTTAGTAAGACCATGTTTCAAAATAAAAAATAAAAAAAACTGGAGATGTAGCTCAGAGATAGAATGTCCCTGGGTACAAGTCCCAGCACCCCAGAAACACACACACACACACACACACACACACACACACACACACACAGTGTTGTGGATCATATATAAGAATTGATCTATGATTTTGATGGAAAAATTAACTAGGACATCCTAAAATATAACAGCAATATTTTTTTAAATTATCAACTAAAACATTTTACTGAGTAATCACCTTGATATTCATGATTCATTAATTAAGTTATTTAATATGTCCTGCACAATCACTAGATTCTCTCACTGTTTTTCTCTACTTGAAACATTGCAAAATTGATCTATATGGATCTTCATCTGTATCAGTCCATAATTTAATTTGACTGACCATTAATATGAATATATTGCTTATGCATTTTGTCTGCTTTTGTTATTTTATCATTGGTTTGTAACATTATTTTGCCACATTGTGTCATTTTGTTTTAAAAATATACATCTAATTTTGAAGACTACAATTATAGTGACTTAATGTATCTTTCAAGTAGGAATTAGCACATTTGTGCCTCATAACAGACAAACAAAATCAACATGAATACAATAATAAATATGAAAGAATTGTGTCATTTTAGCTTTAATGTAAGCCAATTGAATGACAGCCAGCTGTTAGCCAGCATGTATAGGAAACCTTTAGAACTGTTAAATGAAAACAAGAGAATAACACAATCAGAAAGATGCCATAAACATGATTTCAAGAATCACATAACAAGGTGCTCATTTAGATGATCCAACTATGCATAATTATATTAATTTTTAGATAGTCATCAAAAAGAAAACAGAGGAATTAAAAATTCTTACAAAACTCCTAGACCCCCAGGAATGTAGCAGCTAACACAGTTGGGAAACTACTGTGATGCACATGATTGATTGTTCACATTACACGTTACCTTCATTTTGTGGACTTTCTTGGAAAATAGACCCTACATATAAAAGATTTCTCTAGGGACCTGCCAAATCTAAATTAATGAACTTGTGTGAAGACCTTAAAGTATGTCCTATCAATCATTTTTCATTTTCTAGGTAGTTTTTGGATAGTCAGTAATATAAAAATAAAAACATATCCTAAAGTAAGTTTCCCATACTGTTATAAAATCTGCAATGTCTCTTTTTCACCTATCATGAAACATGTTTTCCATTTCATAGGATTTGATTCCCCAAATCTAAGGCTTCCTGAACAATGCTTTATCATCAGTTAAGTCAACTAATAATAAACAGGATATAAAGGGTTGTTAGAAAAAAGACTATAAGTGGAGGTGATTTCATGAGAGCAGAAACCTGCTAGACTAAATGGGACCGTAATGTAAACGCACTATCTATACCTTGCTTACATTATTAATATTTTCCATCAACAGGGCAAAATGTTATCTTCCTAATTATCACAAATTTGTTATCAGTGGGATCAGTTTACGGCTTTACTACAGAGATTTTACTTGTCAATAAGCTAACCTGTAGTACTCTTGTCTCATGAGTGTGTAACCTGTGTTTCCAAACAAATTTAAAGCTTTCAGTCAGCTTGTTTCTTTTATGTGACTCTGAGTTTCTCCAGGGCAAAAGGCTACATCATGCCCTTTAAAAATCCCTAACATTTAATATAATGTCCAGAACACAGGTATTCAATAAATACATAAGAAAAAATTAAGTGGATTTATTTCTATCTGTTCTCTTTCTCCATGGTTCTATTCAGTGTCCTCATTTTAAATTGATGGTCACTAAATTCATGCTGTTGGATGGGTTAATGAGTGACAGCTCATTAAGTACCAAAGACTAGATAATTGATAAGGCATCTTTATCTAGTAGTTTCCTTCAAAGAAACTAAGAAGACTGTCTAGACATTATCTTTGAATCCTCTAGGATATTAAGAATAAATGAGGGCCAGAATAGAGCACATCAGGTCACACAGTGAGAGGGTGAGTCCTAAATATTTCCTGGAACCTCGAGCCAAGCTGTCACTTGAAAGACTGCATCATAATATCGACAACTCAAAGAATCCTTTTGAAAGGAACCTTTCTTCAAAGGAAACATTGTCTTGGCAAATTCGCTGATTAAATTCCCACTGTGCATTCCCTTTTTAAATGTCAAAATCTATTTGCTCCTCTGATTTACTTCCATGCCCTGACTATTGATGGCTATGGGGTTTAGCATGTCTGATATGAAAATATCCAATATCCTTATATCAGGGAAGAAACTACAGCTCCTCATGTCATCACCATTACATGTCTAGAGAACATAAATATCTCCTCTAATCCATAGTTTAGATCTTTAGCCTCTGGATAAATTATCAATAATGATAACAATAAGCCAATGGTTCTTACAATTATGCAGTAACGTGGCTTTGAGTAAAAAGTTAAAAATTAGAGATGATGAAAATGAGCTCAGGAGGATAGATACCTGCTGTACTGAACTCAGTGACTCCTGGAATCTGCAAAGGCCACCTGCTCCAAGTGCTTTGTTAAACCCAGGAAAAAAAATTTGCAAACTAAAATTATCTAAATCACTGGAAAATAAAAGTCATGTCTTCCTGTATGTGGAATTTTATAAAATATAATTAACTCTGTTATGACCTTCATAGGACAAGTTATTATTGGGACTCTTGATATCATTTAGAAACCATATTTTCTATATACCTGATCCAATGCTAAGGCTGTGTTAAGTGGAGCAAACTATTTTTATTTTTATTTATTTATTTATCTATTTATTTATTTGTTTATTTATTTTTGTGGTGCTGGGGATTGAACCCAGGGGCATTCTACCTTTGAGCTATGCCTCTAGACCTATTTTTAATTTTTATTTTGAAACAGAAAATTTTAAAAAATAAAATTTTTATTTTATTTACTTTCTGAGGCTGTCCTCAAACCTGTGATCCTCCTGTCTCAGCCTCCCAAGTACTGGGATTACAGGCCTGTGCCACCAGGCCCAGCTAACGATTTTGAGAGTTACATTTCAGTATTGTGACTACACCAAAGCAGACAGGCATCAGGTGCAGAGTGTATCTAACATTGAACTACCATTGAGTGCTTCCGTTGCCCAATTAAACACAAAAGGTCAACCCTATAATGCAAACAAGGTCTAGGTAAATGGTGGGGTGATATGTAAGAAATAATAGAACATGTATATTTAGATTGGATGGATATGGTTAATAAATAAAGGACAAGTGATATCTTTTCCATTTCCTATCCTGGGACACAAGCATATAGTCATCAGGGAAATTCTTCAGGTACATTCAGGAAGCTTCTAGATATACTCTAATATTCCATTTTCACTCCAAACTGTCATCCTGATTTCCCACATAAATTTTATATAATTTTCTAAATTCAATACAGTAAATATATGTGAATCTGTTTTGAGCATTGATTCCCGCAGGGATACAAAATTATATTGGATATATTCCAATATGACACATACTTTGATGAAAATGTAATAATGTAAAATATAATATGAGGATGATAGTTTGGTTCTGACTAGATGGTCCTGAAAAAGCTTCTCAGAAAAGGTTATGTTTGAACTGGATAATTAAAGAAGAGTTGGCTGGCAAAAGACAGACATACTGAAGCAAGACCCTGGGATTTTTTGGTACAAGTTGGTAGTACACAGGGGAGAAGGTGTTGAGGGAATATTTGTTCTCAAGGTCATTGGATAAAAAGAATTTAGTTTTTCTCTTTAAAATCACAAAAAGGTCTGAGATAAGAGGATCACAGTTTCAAGGCTAGCATCAGCAACTTAGCAAGACCTTGTTTCAAAATAAGTAAATAAATAAAAGCTGGAGGTATAGCTCAGAGAGAATGCCTCTGAATTCAATCCTCATTAACACACACACACACACACACACACACACACACACACATACACACACACTTATAAGAATGTTTGAAATTCAAACAGTTCAACATTAGTGATAAAGGTACTTAAATAAATTGAAGATGCTTTTATATGTCTACATTTTTATCTATAAATGTATCTTTTCATTATGCTCTTCTTTAATATATGTTCTATTTCATAAACCAAAAAAATGCAACTATAAGCAATGATCCCCCGTGCTTAGGGGAAGGTGCACTATTCCAAAAACAAAACTATAACTTCTTACCTCATGGATCATGGCAGCTGACTCTAATTGTCTTTGCCATAATCAAAATTCAAAGGGCTAGTCAAACTGCAAAGTGTTGATAACCAATAATTATGACTGGGAAAACCCTGTTCTGGTGCTCTAGAAGATGGGGAGTTTGCAAGTACCCTGCTTTGACAGAACCAAGTAGATAGAAAAGAAATGGAGGAAATGTGATGATAGGAAATATATTGGAGACAAAGAAGTAGCAGTCGACACTGTTCGCAGCAGTTATGGAATGAGTTCTGAACACTCAGCATCTGCTGTATGCTGTGTTCAACACAGACATCTCTGACCCGAAGCTGGCTCCAGGCAGCTCTGGCCAGCCCGGAGGCGAGATAGCATCACTAAATCAAATAGTGTCAACATCCTTCTTCTATATCGAAATATCTGATCTTGACACAAAATAGAAAAGCCTCAACCAATTGTTTTAGGATTTGTCATGCCTTTAAGAACATATGACAACAGTTCTCCATGACTCAGAATGACCCCAGCCAGCCCTTGCCATGCTCATTATTCCATCAAATTCCTGTGCTTAATTTAATTATGCTTGTATTTCTCTTACATTGTGTCCTTTTTGTTGTTGTTGTTGTTCTTTTTCCTTGTGAATTTGTTCATCTCCTCAAATAGACTATAAGCAGAAAAGGTAAAGACCATCCGTCTACCACTTTTCCTGAGTATGGATATAGCAGTCATTAACAGCATGTCTTTTGGAGGGGGGCTGCTGTCTTCAAGTTCTGGCCCACTGCTTATTCTGTGTGACCCAACAGCTAGGATTAAGGTGACTTAGGTAACACCATTGACCTCGAGAGCAGAATTTAAGGGAGCACCAAAGAAAATAAACAATTTAAAAAACAATAATTAAGTTATTTTAAGTCCAAATTTAGTTTCCTAAATATCAAATTTTTAAACAAAGTCACACTCCTGTTTGTTTGGTTTGAGGCCTTGCTGTATTTATACTGCTCAAGGAATGGTATCTCCCTATAGCTTGTGGATCCTGAGGCTTTAGGGCCATTGTATCCTACCAGTGATGGATGTCTAAAGGTTGACAGTGGTGGGATACCAGATTGAGGGGTGCTTTATGACTTTATGGCTGTCTCAGCCCATTTTGTGCTGGTATCACAGTATACCTAAGGCTGGCTAATTATAAAAAACAAGATTTTATTTTCTCACAGTTCTAAAGGCTGGGAAGCCGAAGTCAAGGTGCTGCAAATTAGGGACTAGTTTCTATGCTTCCAAAAAGGCACCTTGAACATCGCATCCTCCTGAAAATGGAAGGCTGTGTTTTCACATGGCAGAAGAGTGGAAGGGAGAGGACTTACTCTCACAGGCCCTTTTCTTTTTCCTCCTTTTATTTTGTGTGCTGCTGGTTGAAGCCAGGTCATTGTACAATCCAGGCAAGTGCTCTATCACTGAGCTACATCCCTAGCCCCACCACAACCCCTTTTTTTTATAGCAATATTAACCAATTCATGAGGGCAGAGACCTTATGACCTGATATCTCCCATTATTCCCCACCTCTTAACCCTGTTATATTGGGGATTACATTTTGGCATGAGTTTTGAAGGGGACAAAAACAATTGAAGCATAACAATGACTCTCCAAAATTTCTCAGTTTTAGCCAAGCATGTAGGGAATGCTCAGGAAATAGCTAATCACAGGTGGAACTGAAGGGCGGTGAGCTTGTAGTATTTACAATATATAAAGTGTCAGAGCTAGAATAGGTCTACCCTATATATTAGGTAGTGAAATCTATGTTACCAATTACAATATAAGTGTCCACCAATAGATTTTTAGAACCCATAGATTTTTAGAAATGTGTATGAATATTTTTAAAAGTGGGCAAATCTTTCTTTAAAGAATAGAAAAAGAAAAGAAATACAGAAGTAAAGATTCTGTACAGGACATTCTACTTGTTTCCTGCAGACCAGTTGGCCTAAGATTGTTATTATCAAGTAGGAATTGAAGTGTGTTCTGTGATGCTATCACCAAAGGTAGGTAAATATGTTCTAAGAAGGCCTCATCTGGGGAGCAACTTGCCCCCCACTCCTGCAATTACAATTTATACAAAGGCTTCCAACTTTCTGGAATTTCTTTTAAGTTTCTCATTCCAGATACCCCAGAAGGGTTTTTAATATACTTTATAGTTTTATTTGTGTGTGTGTATATGTGTGTATGTGTGTGTGTGGTTTGGATTGTATTAGTACATGTTTTCTCTGAGGCTTATTTGTCCTTGGTTCTGAGCTTTCTTACTTTGAAATGCTGTGATTTAAATACTTTCTCACACTGTGTGGTCTTTGATCAAAGAGTTATTTAACCTCAATTTATTCCACATTGTTTTGTTTTGTTTTTGTGGCACTGGGAATTGAACCCTGGGGCATTCTACCTCTAAGCTACACCCCAACCCTGTTTTATTTTTATTTAGAAACAAGGTCTTGCTAGGTTGATGAGAGTCTTACTACTTGCTGAAGTTGTTCTCCAACCTGCAATCCTCCTGTCTCAACCTCTTGAGTACTGGGATTACAATCTTGCACCACCATGCCCAGCTTTATTCCACATTGTTATAAGGAGTATAAACAAGATTTGAAAAAAACTATGTATAGTGCCTAGAACATAGTAGGTGCTAAATAAATTTAAGCTACCGCTAATGAGAATGTAAAGTTTTAGTAGTGGTCATAGCAAAAGAGCACTATTCCTCCCTCTCCCAGGAGTAGGCATTTCATTGTTTATCTAGACTAGTTTTTTCCACCCCTCCTCCCACTTGCCTTGCGAAGGTGGCCACTCCCAAGCCTGTCTTGTCATGGCCTCTTTATATCTGGACATTCTAGAATCTCTCAGAGTCCCTTATGTTACAGGTTAAACAATACTCTTTGCAACTGAATCCCATTTTTGCCAGTGAAGAAACAAATCCTCTTTCTGCAACAGTCAACTGGGAAAACTAATACAATGTGAAACAAAACCTTTTGTTATGTTGGGTTTTACTTATTTTTAGTATTTTTTTCTGTCAATTTAACCACTAGGGCCAGTCACACCCTGCTACATAGGAAAGGCAAAAGCAGTTTTTCTCACCAGTCTCCAACCTCTGCCTGTAGTTGCCCTTTTTCCTACAGCAGAGGGAGAGATAGAAATGTTCCAGATGGCCAGTCATATAGTAAGTAAGCAAGAACATTTTTATGTATGTATGTATATATGTAGTATGTATGTATGTATGTTTGTTTGTTTGTTTATTAATTTATTCTGGTGATTAAATCCAAAAACATTCTACTTCTGAGCTACATACAGCCCTTTTTATTTTTTGGTTTTGAAACAGGGTTTCACTAGGTTGCTGAGAGCCTCGATAAATTGCTAAGATTGGCCTCAATCTGGCCATCCTCCTTTCTCATCCTCCCAAGTACTGGGATTACAGGGATGCAAGAACATTTTAAACTCCCAAATCCTTAAGGTACCATGCATAAATAAGAGCTATAAAATCTGTCTCTCTCCTTGTCCTGAAGGACCTGCAGGGGGAGCCTGCTTCCTTAACTATTTAACTTCAGATCAGCCAGGCAGAAGGAAATGCCTTCCACTTTCTCTTGCTGGTGCCACCCTATACTCAGGTTCTTCTTTTGACCCCATCTCAGGAACAAGCTCTTGCTCCCCTTGATGTTCTGGTCTTTTCCTTCCTTAAAAAAATAACAGCACAGGCTTCTAGCTCCTTTAGGAAGGTAAAAGTTATATACATTGCTTCAGGGGTAAGACTTGAGGAGGGTCTTTGCAGGCAACAACAATACTATCTTCAAGTAAGTAAGGCTGACAAAAATGTTAGCCAGATTCTGCTAAAGAATGTATCTTACATAAGAGGCTCTACTAAGTATATTCTGGAACTATCTATTTAATTAAACTAAGAAATCAGTCCAGATTTGAATTCACTCACTCACCTGGCTTACATTTCTACTACTCTGAATCACTATTTTATTTTATTTTATTTTTAATTTTGAGATAGGGTCTGAATTTTTTGCTCAGGCTGGACTTAAACCTCTGGGCTCAGGTCATCTCTCTGCCTCAGACTCACAAGTATCCTGGACTACAGGCACACACCTCCATGCCTGACTTCTAATTTTTTGAACTAGACATTCCAAGTTAGAGACATTTTGTTTTCATTATCTTGTAACTTCCCACCCCCACCAAAAGCATTCATCCTTCTCCATTTTAGCTCCTTCCATTTCCCTGTATACAATGATTCATGTGTTATTTAGAATAAGGCCAAGGTTCTTAGCCCAACTCCCCTGAGGACCTTTAGCCCACACAGAATGAATTAGAGGAGGAGGAGTGCTTGCATCCAAGAGTTTCAAAGTAACTTAACTGAGAATGTGGACTTAGACTAATGAGTAAGGAGGACTTAACCCTTCCTTTGTCCTGGTGCCCCAAGAGTCCTCTCCTCACTGGGCAGTTAATCAGCATGCTTACTGACACTGATCAATGCTGTGATACCTCAGGAAATCCATCCATGCAAATTCTGAGTATTAGAGAAAAGATAATGGGAACATTTCTCACAGACCCAAGACATAGACGAGAGGAACCAAGCATTCCAAATAAACTCTGGTCTCCCAAATTCAGATGAACATATACAGCTACTCTTCATGTGTCCTCTTTGAAGCTAGTGTAAACATAGAAACAAGGGCCGAGGACTAGGACCATGATTGGGATGGGACGAAGAGGCAAGGAGGTGGAAAAGCTAGTCCTCACTCACAGGTCCTCCCTCGAGGTCTCAGGAGTGAGTGTCTCCTCCAATCCTGTGCCCTGTTGGTCTTTTTACCTCATCTTACTCCTGGTTCTGAGAGAAATTAAACACCTTTCCTAAAGGAATCCTAGAAGAGAGGATGTCTGTAGTCACTCAGTGCATTTTGTAGATTTAATAAACAAAACAGAGACCATCTCCGCAGCACATCTCAGCATTAAAATTTCAGAACTTCTAAATGAGAATTAGGCTGTGCAGTTAGCTCTCCCTTTTGCTCCCAATCCTGCCCTAGCTTACAGAAGGAAGTGAAGGGGAAGGTCTAGTCAGAAGAGCAACAAGCCTCTAGTCACATCGGGAGCTTTCATTGAAAGTCAGCTATAATGACATTTTCTCTAGCAACATACTAAATATTTTGCAGTTTTAGTTCTTCCTCTCTGTTTTACAGGAAATAAATTAACTAATGCTTGTGAAACATCTTGTTCAGAGCTGGCACAGTTGAATACCCAATAACTGGTAACTATTTTTCTCACCAGCAAGATAATGGAACTCAGGAAACTGTTGTCATAGAAGATCATCACGTGAGCAGTACCACATCATTTAAAGACAGAGTGAAGCTAGGTGCAGATCATGGACTTGTCCTCTCTCCTGTCGACATCCATGATGATGGTCGGAAGTTCTCTTGCCTCGTGAGAGTCAGGCCTGGCAAAATCTTAAGAAGCTCCACCACAGTGAAGGTGTTTGGTAAGAGTGTTTGCCCTGTAGACTCCCTGCCACCCTTCTGTCAATTTCTCCTGCTTTGATCTCCCCTAGAGAAGAAGCTTCATTTGGCACTAAAGAGCAGCCATAAGGGGCGGTTATTCTGAGTTCTCTTTACCTTGATCTTTATCTTGTTAAGGGTTAGGGACAAGAGTAGAAAGATAAAGAATAATTGCTAATTAATAGCAGGGAGTGGTGGTGCACACTTGTAGTCCCACTAATTGGGAGGCTGAGATAGAAGGATTCGGGTTCATTGCCAGCCTCAGCTACTTAGTGAGGCACTCCACAATTTAGTGAGACCCTGTTTCAAAATAAAAAGAATAAAAAATAGGACTGGGAGTGTAGCCCAGAGGTAGAGTGCTCCTGGATTCAATCCCTAGTTTTGAAAAAAAAAAAAAAAAGAATAATTACTAATTAATAGAAAAAAATCATACAGAAAACCAGATGTGGGTCAGTTTCCTGGTGATCACTACCTTGCTTACAATCTTAATGTCTCTTAGAAAACTAGAAATCTGTTGCTGGGCATGGTGTTCACCATCTATAATCCTAGTACTTGGGAGGTTGAGACAGGAGGATCACAGGTTCAAAGCCAGCCTCAGCGATTTAGTGAGAACTTCAGTAACTTAGCAAGACCCTGTTTCCAATAAAGTAAAATGGGGATGGGAGTGTAGCTCAGAAGTAAAATGCTCCTTGGTTCAACCCTCAGCATCACACACATACATACATACACACACACACACACACACACACACAAAGAAGAATACTGAAAATCTGTAATTGCTTAATTGTCTAATTATCTCAGTTGCTTGCTGAAGCAAGGTAGAATAAGGCCACTGTGAGAAAAAGAAGGTGATAAACACAGCCTCAGAGAAACTCTGCAGGTGTCCCCACCCTGCCTCCTCCTGCCAGGGCCAGCCTGAGAGAGGGTACCCCCTTCCAGCAAGAAGCATGCAAGGATAGTCCTCCTGTGTTTGCAGGAGAGTGGGGCTGAGCTCTGAAATCCACTGTGGCCTTGTTGCTCAAAATGCAGAGTCTCTGTGGGGTGCAGTCTGAAGAGAAAAATGTGAACACTCTAGTTTTTCCCATGGTGCAAGGAAATATTAATAAACAGAATGCCCCTGGCTTTGGATATTTCTTCATTCTTATGACCAAGACCTGTGTTTTTAAAAGTTGTTGTTAAAGGAAGGCAAAGAGAAAAGAGGTGATGTGGATAGGCAATTAGTTGTTTTAAAAAATAACACAGAGAAAATAACTGTATAAAACTTAAAGGTATAGGGCGCTCGATGAGTCCTCAGTATTTTTAATGAAATACAAGTCAAAAAAAATTTTTTTCAGAATCTTACAATATTACTGTTGGAAATAAAATGTATTTTGAAGAAAACACAAAATAGTTTGCAAAGATGGAAATAGTTACCACCAGAATTTCTTTGATTTGATTGAAGTTTCATGATTGCAACTCTCCTCTTCTCTTCTTTTATTCTCTTCTCATCCTCCCTTCTTTTTCTTTCCCTCTCCCCCTGCCCTTTCCTCTCCTTCTCCAGGTGGGCTAGGTACTAATCTCCCTCATGATCATGATTATGAAGCCTCTCGTGTTCTGTGAAGCATTGGAAACAGACTGCTCTTCTCTTTTGTCCTATCATTGTCACCCTTCATTCATATATGAGGGTGTGACTGCTGTAACACAAACATGAGCAGCTTCATCTGGCACAAACATGAAGCAGCCTCATCTGGCCTGACTGTTGGCAAAACAATGAAGGCAGCTCTCCAGGATGTGGAAAGAAACACCAATTTTAAGTGAGGCAAGCTGTGTCCCTGGTTAACAAAGATGTTGTGCCTGTGCCATTACCTGATCTAATTGCCTCATCCACACTTAACCCCTGTATGGTATCTCTTTGCTGCATTACAATTCTTCCACATTGAGCTTGAATGTTTTCCAGTTCTTTAGACCTCACTCTTATCATCCTACCTGGTTCTACATCTCTGTCTACATTTCTCTTGCTTCTTCCTTGATCTCCTCTCAGTAGATGCTTAGAAATAGGAGACTCTGCCTGCTTATTAGTAGAATTTGTTTTTCCCTGCTTAATGACTTGCTCACTTAGTAAGTGGGTCAGATGGATTGTGTTTGGACAGAGTCTCATCCAGCCTTTGATCTATTTGTGGGTATCACCCAAATATATGTGATAGTGGCTCTAGCCCAGAGTTATAATGTACATCTTATAAGAACTTACTTTGCATCCATTGGTGATTCCCCATATTGAATGAGCCAAAACGAAACATGAAAAACTTTAAGTACCCAAATGTGTCAGCAACCCATTCACCGTGCCTCCAACCATTTATTTCTTCTTCCTATGCAATGCTTCCTAACCCAGCTATTCATTCTCAACTGACCAGGGATCAGAAGCCACACCGGCTCCTTTCCTGCTCCCCATGTCTCCCTCACAGGTCTCTTGTGCGTCCCTCTAGCTGGCAGGGAGTCACCATCCATAAAAAGCTGGCTCTTCTTCACACCTCAACTGTAAATTTTTGGAAATTTGATCATTCTGAGCCCTAGAATCTGTCTTTCTTCACCATTCCTGCAACTTTTAGTAATGTTCTCTCTCCTTTCAGGTCCTTTATTCTACTGGTAGTTGCCTGCTGCTAGTGTCATAGGGGGAGATTGATTCTGTGAGGAGTCTAAGCAGTTCCCCAAAAAGAAAATCCACCTCAGGACCAGCAGGGTCCTTGGCTTACGGGATGGAAAAATTTCAGTACATGCCAGTCAGAGACAGAGGTTTATTTAGGAAAGTAGGAAATACACATTCAAGGGAGAAGAATGTGGGCTATCTCAAGAGGAGACGTCTTTGGGGGTTCATGGCTCTTCTTTTAAAGGAAACTTGGTGAAGAGATGGCATAGGTTAAAGGTATGTGAGGATGAGCTCAGTTCAGTAGTCTTGAGGCAGTTTCTGGTGGTCTGGTTTCTTTAGGGTCCTCAGGCTGATCGAGGTCTTTATTATCTGACCAATAGATAAGCTGGAGAGTCCCCTAAATTATAAGTTTCTCAGGATATCTTATGTCTGGTTAACATTGCACAGGACAATTATAGTTTCTTTCAGTTAATTCTAGGATCTACAGATTCCCCAAGAATTTGGAACAGGCAGGCCTGGGAAAAAGAACTGGTTTAAGGCTGAGAAAATTTAGCACCAGGTTCTTATGTCAAAGTTATATTTTCCTTCTGCTTCCTATCTGTCTCCTTTCTACCCATGTTTTTATTTTATCCTACATCACTAGGTAGTCAGAAATACCCTCTCTCCCATGGAAATCTCAGGGTTGTTTCTTGGTTTGGGTTCCTCTAAAAAAAAAATGAGACTAAGATTGAGTTAAATTATTTGAGAGGTGATACTGAGAAACAGGAAGAGTAGGAAAGTACATCTAAGAAGAAGGAAGGTGAATAATAAAATGTGCATGATTAAGCTAGTTACCACTGTGGGCTTAAAGGTCAGCCCCACTGGGAACTCTGGGCAGCTACGTGAACTGCACATCAGGGTTATCTCTAATGAAGGACAAGGAAGCTGAGATATTTATCCACCCACTCCCCATCCTTTATCACTGTTAACTCCTTCTAGTTTTCCCTTTTGGACTACTGAGTATGTTCTCACAATGCTAGTGAATCTTTAGATCCAGAGGATAGGCATGCCCAGCAAGAGCGTTTGGGACATGGGTCTTCACATTCTCTCCACTGGCTCACAGAGGACTCTGCTAGTCTAGCCCTCTGCTAGATTCAAGAGCTGACTTGAAGTCACTCAGTTTAACATGATGAACTCAATGTTTATTTTGTGCTGGCAACTAAGCGCTAGAGATAAAGAGATGGATAAAATACTTTGGCTTTGATACACTCATAATCTAGCTGGACAACAGAATCACTGAAGTATTATCTGATATTTTCTAGTCCCAAGCAACAAAACAAATACCAAGTATTTTTCTGGCTCCCTTTCAGCCATGAACATGATGCTCTATTCCTTGGTCTTTGGACACATAAAATACTCCTTTCTCCTCTTCCTCACTGTCAACCCTTCCACTCCTCCACATTTCCAATCTCACTTGATCCTCTGATCATCACTCAGGTATCAGTTACACGCTGCCTCTTCCAAAAGCCTCTTATCCTCCCCGGTTGGGTTAGAAGCTTTTGTTAAAAGCTTTCTTCAAGTCCTATATGTCCTCCATCATTGTACTTATCTTAGTGTATTATAACTTGTAATTTATCTGTATTTTCCATGAAAATGTAAATATCCTGAGGATAGTTAACATGATTTGTCCACCTTTGTTTTCAAGACATCTATCACATTGTAGCCTGACACACGAAGGGTGTTTAATAAATATTGGGCAGAAAACAAATCTTCCTCACAGACCACACACACACACACACACACACACACACACACACACACACACACACACACACTATTGTCCAGGTAGGACTGCATTCAGTGCAACTAACTCTGTTTCGTTTACTTTTAAGCTAAGCCAGAAATTCCTGTGATTGTGGAGAACACCACCATGGATGTCTTGGGAGAGGTGAGTCACAGAAAAGCCTTTGAAAATCTATAGTATTACACACCAAGATCTGTTAGGTTGCATAGTTGCCAGGAATATTCCCTCAAAGGACCTTTCTCCTTGGCCCTCAGTCAATTAACTGCTGACTAAGATGAAGGGAAGCTGAGTTGATTTTAGAAATGGAATGGGGATCCTTACTTTGATTTAGGGCTCTCTGAAGGTGTGATCTGCATCCTTAGTCCTTAAATGTCCTGGAAGAAATAGTCCCAATTGTTTAAACTTCTCTCTAATAAGAATTGAGGGGAAAGTAGGACAGAAAGCAGTGTGAATCCTGGTGTAGGAATGAGGGTTTTACTCATCTGGCATTTAATTTGTTGTAATCTATTTCCTATACCAGCTTTCTTATTACTTTTATTTCAAAGTGGCAAGAGTAAATGTGCCCTCCTGTACTCCTTCTGAACCCTGGCTATTTCTTTGACAGTAAGAGGAAGGGCAGGAGAGAAAGGAAAGCAGAATAAGGCCTTCCTACTTAATCTTCTTCTGGGTAGTTCCCATTGTCCAGTCACTGGTATATGAACCCACTTCTTAGCTCCTCCTCTTGCTGGCTGTGACCTTAAACAAATTACTTTACATCTTTGTAGTCAGTTTCTCCATTTATATGAAGTTTCTAATATTAATATTTGCACATGTTGTTTTACAAATAAAACCAATGTACAAACATTTTTCAAATAATCTGTGACATATATTAAATGTTCAGTAAACATTATTGCTGTTTCATTGTTATTTATATTACCTGTTTTTTAAGTAGGTGACTTCTGGCCTTAATCTCACATAAGCTTTTCAAAACCCCAGGTAAAATAAATATTCTCATTAACGCTCAAACATTTCCTGTTATATAGGGTGAGAGAAAATTGTACCAATACTCTGGTTTCTTCTTGCCCCAGAACATTAAATAACATTAACTCTGATCCTGCAGAATATCAGTCATTTAATTTGGCAGCTGTATACGAATAATGGCTCAGACTCTGTGAGATGGTTTTAGATGGCTCTATACATGCACTAAGTATCTGTATCTTTTGCCAATTACATGTATTAGTCCCTTAGATAACTTCTATTGTTATATTAAGTATATGGGAGAAGTATATAATCATTTTTGTTTTGCTTCATATAATTTCCAAGTTAATTAGTAGACTTCATTTCAATAGTTTAAACAAAATAAATCATCAAAGGATTACAGCTTTGGGTAGGTGTTCTTGTTTCTTATAAGGATGTTATAGAGTCTTGGTGCCAGTGTTTACAAGTGATATGAGCTCAATACAGATATAAAATCATTAATTGGATCCAGGAATCCCAATTACCACACAAAAAAAGGAATTTTCCTTGCAGGCCATGTGCCATAAAATTTCCTCTTCTATACTCATGCTTGCTTGGATGCTGACTGGAAAAACCAGAGAATTTTCCTTCCCGGGGACTTAGTGAATAAGCTCTTTCCAACTTCACATGGCCAGGTACAGGATATGGCTTGTCTGCGGTTCTTTTAATATCTTGCCAAATGCTAGTAACTCCTCACTCTAATAATCTTATAATCACTGCTGCATCTTTAATAAGTTATTAACTCTTCAAGCCCTTTCACATACTTTTATCTTGTGGTGTTTCCAAGGAACTCTGAAATAGAAAGTGTCTGTCATTCTACAGATGAGAAAATGGGGTCTGGAAAGTCTAAACATCTGCCTAAGTCACTAATAAAGGGCAGAGCTGCCCACATCCAGGAAGGATAGAAGGATGAAAAGAAGTCATGCTGCAGGGTCAGGTGGCACTAATAGCAAATCCTTTGAAGCATTTATTAGTTATAGAGTCTTATCAAGTAATTAACCTCCATGAGCCTCAGTTTACTCATCTCTAAAACTGAGATAATAATAAATATGCCATGGGATTCTTAGCAAAATTAAATTTATGTACAGTTCCGGAGCGCATGGCACATAGTAGATGTCTCAGGAATACTTTTTCTCTACCCATTATTTATTCTTCACCCATTCGCTCACCCATTCCTTCCTCCACATGTGTACTCACAAATCTGCTATGTGACTGATTCTAGGAGAGAGTGTAATGGGAAAATTAGAACATTGATTGTGGAATCTAGTAGACCTAGGCTTGAATTCTCCTCCATCACTTATTAACACAGGCCTATGGGAAGTCAGTTCCTTAACTTCATCACTGAATGGGGGCAATGATTCTGACCTCATGAGGTGGTGGAAGGATGCAATGAGAGAATGGATGCAAAGCATCTACCATCTGGCAACCATAAGTACTCAGTTATCCCCTAACCCTTCATTTCCTAGGAGTTAAGTCAACATATATGCATGTCTGTGCTACATATCCTCTACTCTAGAAGTTCCCAGTGTTGGATTGTGCTGGGGATGCAATCAGTTGTGAGCTGTTATTAGCTAACTATTAGATTAATGTTACTAGATAAACTTACAAAGCTTATGAGTTTTATTATTATTTAGTTTTTCTTTGAAATAAATAAACTTATAAAGTTTATTGGTATTTTATATAATACTCATTTTTTCTATAAAACACATAAACTTACAGTTTATGAATATCATTATTATTATTTAGTTTTTCTGTAAGATAGATAAGCCTAACAATGATGGTTCTCAGACTTGTATCTGCCAGTGAGGTCCCAGGAGAGTCCCCGCTGTGGATATTGTGTTCCTGAGACCAGGACGTCTCCCAGGCTCCCACCCAGCATGCAATGTCACGCCTGCCACTAAGATGAGAATCAAGTCTCTAACCTAGGTCTCAAGGCCCTTCCATGGAGCAGATTTTTGCATTAGAGCAAAAGATGTTGGGTCAAAGAGCCCTGCAACCCATAGCTGCTGATATAAAGAGGCACAAGAGAGATACATAAATCTCCAGAGTTTACTCAACTGTTGAGGCTTTCCAAAGCCCTCAATGCATCTCTCCATGCTGTGCCTCACTCTCTAAACCTAACATCTCCATTGGAACTGTCCCTGTCACTCTCTACTTTAAACACATTTGACAAAATTTAGGGTAAAAATAATCTAGAGAAAACTACCTAACATAAAACACAGGAAACAAAAATAGTTTAAAATTACAATGCCTAAAGAGGAAGAAAATATGTAATAGTAAGAGCCATGTGAAACAGATGCCATAACCTAAAAAACATGCTGTGGTTGGGAAAGGTCTTTAGCAGGGGAGCTATGATAGCTTTTTCTGTTTGTTCGGTTTTTGTTTCACAAAGCTTGATTCCTTAACTTTCTTAAGTCCCATTCTAAATGTGTGTCATTTTGTGTGTGTGTGTGTGTGTGTGTGTGTGTGTGTGTGTATGTGTGCGTGTTTAAGAGATTAGGTCTTTTGGGGGGAATATTCTGTGGTACAAAAAGGCTCTGACTCCAGATGTCCAAGCTCATGACTCCCAGCAGCGATCATCATTCGCACTGGGAAGCAGCTGAACTTTCAGCACAGATGGAGGGGGCCTGCAAGGAGAGCCATACTCCTGGGAGGAAGCCACACAGGAAGTGAAGCCTTCAAGAGCAGGCAGATTTTTAGAGAGAGGCATTATAAGACTGGCATTTTCACAAGCTGAATGTTTAGACTTCTGTTTGTTCTACAAACGTTCACCAGCAAGACAGGCCTGGCTGTCTACATGTTTAAGAAGCAGTAAGGGTGAGCCTTGGAGGCAAGGACCACAGGAAGCAAGGGGCCATTTTTATACCACGATCTCATCAGCTTTCAGGGAGGTTGGGCTATCAAGGACAGAATAGGACATTGTCTTAATCTCCTTTGGTCTTTCCCAGCTCTCTCCCACTCCACCCCTACTCCCACTCATTAGAAAGGAAGAAGAAGCCGAGGATGATGGCACACACCTGTAATTTCAGCACTTGGGAGGCTGAGACAAGAGGATGGCAGGTTCTAGGTCAATCTCAGCAACTTAGCAAGACCCTCAGCATCTTAGTGAGACCCTGTTTCAAAATAAAATTAAAAAAATAGAGCTGGAGGTATGGCTTAGAGGTAAAATGCCCCTGACTTCAATCCCCAGTACTATTTAAAAAAAAAAAGAAAGAAGAGGTAATAGAAGAATCTGTCAAAACAAAAATCAACGCTAGCACAAAGGCCAGAGTGGCATCCAGTTTGAATTTATTCTCCGTTTACATTTTAGTATCTACTTAACAATGCAAGAAATGTTTCTCTCTCTGTGGACTGTTAGGTTCCCTTTTTTCAAAACCTCTCTGAACATTTAAAGATGAGTGTTTTTGTTTGTTTGTTTTTGTTTTTAACAAACATCAGAGACCCAAGGATTGCCATGCAGTTGACACTTCAGAGCCACAAGTAAAACCTGAGTTACTGCTCAAATGAATGGCTGGTCTGTGGAAACAAAATAAAAGGAACTTACTAAAGTTCGTTTTAAAGTTCATGATCCAGGAAAATACTCCCTATCCTTCACTTGCCCATACAATCATAATCTCTTTTCTCTTTCCACGGTGAATTTTTCATAGAACACTGTTTCTCTTCCCCCTTTTCCCATTTCTCCTCTATCCCTTTTTCTTTCTTTTTTACTTTATCTCTGTTCTTTATTTCTTCTTCCCCACCTCTCCCTGTTCATTTTCTGAGCTTATTATCTCTTCCTTAGTTAACTCCTTCTCCCTTAACAGACATTAATATAAGTTAGAAATATTTTCAAATATTTGTGAGTAAATCCTTATATTCATTGTGAAATTTATACCAAGTGATTTGAAAAGTCCTTAATTTTCTCTGTGCTAATTACACATTAATTAGTTTAAGTGTTAGATTGGTGGGGGAAAAAAAAACTCACAGGATGCAGATAGTTAATACTGATGAAACAGCTTTAATCTAAGCATATAGCAAAACAGGAAACAACTGGAGAAAGAAATGCCCTCCAAACCTTCAGAGAACTCAGGCTGAAGCCTCTGTGTTTTCCTCTGTTGGGCCACACACACAAGCTTTGTATCCAGGTCTCAGACACCACTGGTATGCACACAAACACCTTTATCCCAGGAAGCCTGAGACCTGCTGGTGCTGGGGTCTCTGAGTCAGTAGGTATGGTTTCGCTTCCTATCCCTCCTCGACCTTGCAAACCCTCCACTCCATCAAAACAAGGTACCAGGCATAAACCCAGTTATGTTCACTAAACGATGCTGACAGTCTGCTACACTCTGCCCTGAAACAACTCCTAGGCACATGGTAGCAAAACAGCCTTTAACTTTAGTTAGTACATGTTGAGGTTTCAGGTCTAGGATCAGCAAGGTCTAGGAACCCTGAATTGGTCAATTCAGACCTTTTGAGATTAATTCACACAATGCACTCTTGCGTTTAAAACCAAAAACACCACTAAACTATGCTTTATATTTGAGCTGGAACTGAAACGGCTGAAGTTAATGTTTTTGGAAGAGATTCCCCCAAGCATGATTTAAACGAAGTGAAAAGGATGTGCGGCTGCCGGCAGGTCTTTCTCCCCACGCTGGGACGCCTCCTTCTCAGCTTTCACCTTCCACTTCATCTCCAGGATGGCCCTTTCCACCTCCTCCAGGGCTCGCTCCCTCCTCTCCACCGCCCTCTCTCGCCACTCCACCGCCCTCTCCCTACTAACCACCTCCTTTTCCCTCTGGCTGGCCCATAAAGCCAGGGCGCCCACCTGCTCCAGGAGCCGGCCCCAATCCCCCTCCACACCGGCGGAGAGCTGGGTCCCCTGGGGCCGGGGATCCTGGCGCTGCCCCGCCTGGCCGTGGCCGCTCTTCTCCAGCTCTTCTCTGTGCATACTTTTCAGGTGCTTCCACAGGGCCGTGGTGCCCACGTTGACCCCCGGGCCACGGCTCACCTGCCTGCCACACAGGCGGCAGGTGGCATACTGGTTGGGGTGGTGCCCAGCGCGCGCAGGGGCCAGGTGGAAATACTCCCAGGCCTCCGAAAACCGGGTCCCTCTGTTGTGGGGCATTGGGGTGGGCGTGGCACTCACAAACGGGCCCAGCAATTCTCCAGTCTCGCTGATCTCCTCCTCCTCCTTCATCTCCAAGTCTCCTCTGGCCTGAGTCCTGGGTCTCTCCTCTTCATCCTCTTCCCGCCTCATTGTGTCTCTTCTTTTATGGCTGTCTTTGGGATATGCCTCCACGTGTGCAAAATGTTGTCTAGTGTGTATTTGGGAAGGGGCTAGGGTGGCTCTTGGTGATTCACAACAATGGTCCAAGGCTGGCCACACCTGGTGGAGTGATGTGTTCTTTCTGCTTCACTGGAGGAGTTGGGCTGAGTCAGATCCAAGCAAAATGGACTAGGAGCGCCTGTCCTCTGTGCCCCAGATACTTGCTGATCCCTCCTTGACTGGGCCAGAAAGACAAAACATGTTATTCCCTATAGCAGAGACATGCCCTGTCCAACAATTACAATGCTTTTAAGTGAACTCAAGTTCAATCTGTCATCCATTAACCTATTCAATCCCAAGTGTTCAATATTTCAATGAAATTGATGTAGGTACATTAAAATAGGTTAGAAATCATAATCTAGAGTTTATCATGTAATCTATTGTCATTAATAATAATAATATCACTAATAATATTAATGCATATTATCACTGGTCACTCACCTATTTTCTCAAAAGAATAGAACTCTATAAACATAAATTTTACTTATAGTTACTCTAAGTGGTATATTTGTTGGTCAATTACAGTTTTTAGGTGTTCCGTAAATAGGATAATGGAATATAAAGTGTTCAAACAGGTAGTCTTGAAATTTTTAGGTTTTCTTTCAGTTCTCCTCCTTGCTGCCTCCCCTGTTTCTATGCTCCTTGTTACCTACACAATGTGTCAAGGCAGGAGGCAAGAACAATAGGCTTAGGCTTCAGGCTGATCTCTGACCTCCTAATCTCAGTGTTCAGTCTATTGAGCTCCAGGCTGGAGCCCCACCAGGTCTCTTCTTTAGTAGGTAAAATCAAACATAGATGCCAATAGAAAAAAAAAAAGTGCTTGCTCCCAAGAACTGTTTCAATAAGTTGTCCAGAGGCTGCAAAGCCTGCCAGGATCTGGATAATAAAGTTCCCAATGTGAGGTCGGTTTGTCCCTGAAGAGGCTCTCCTAAGGCCACATTCTAAGAAGTCCAAACAGCAGGCCTGGCTGTCCTCAGCTGGAGGAGCTGGCATGCACAGAGGAGAAAGGTGTGGGGCGCACCCTCACAAACATGGTGCTGCCTGCTTGTCCTCAGCAAACAGCTCGCCATACTTCACCTTCCCTGGACATAATTGCCTGCAAAACCAACAGCCAATAAAACCTTCCTATACCAGGTGGTTGTCTTATTTACTCTATTTTAGAGATAAGTAAATAACTGGAAAATTATGTTGACTTTTAAAAACAATCTAACTTCTCTCTCTCTTCTCTTGGGTCACTTCTTAAGTGAATGAGAGCTTTATTCATCAAGTTTTGCAACCCTGAAGAGTAAGGAAATTCCCCCCCAAACCACAAGTGGGTACTTACAGACAGGGAAGGCTCTGGGCTTGTCTGCGATCTCCCTGCAGAGTGAACGTGCTCCCACACACCTTGGGTGGCTATTAGCTGACTCCTACCTGCAGGAGGAGGGCACCTCCACATCCGGTTTCCTCCCACTTCCAGGAGAGTTTTGTTTCTTAAGTGGGTGTGTCTCTGCCCTTAAGGTTTTTCTGCAAGGCTCAGACACAGATACAAACCTTTCTCCACCTGCTGCACCACCAAAAACAGATGTTCCTGGCAAATACCAGACAGCAAAGCACATGTCAAGCACCTACACGTCTTAGTTCTGTTTACCCATGACTAGATTATTTGACCTCTCAAGCAAAGAAAGAGATTTAAGGCGAAGAGGGTGGAGTGAAATCTGGGCAAAACTCTACATGCATCAAGAACACCTGTGGTTTCAAGTATTTTGTCCAATTGTCAGACTATGAATTTTGATTTTTAGGCTTGCCATCTATGGCTGTTGTAAATACAGTGAACAGAAAAGCCAAAGACCTTGCAGAAAAGGGAAGAGCGAAAGAAATAAAATATCTAAAATTCAAAGGAATATAGCAAATTAAAAATGGATTTGGTAGCACTTTATTATATTATGTAGCTGGAGTTGGAAAAACTGAAATGCTATTGGTTTCTATTTTCGGAAATAGAAGGGATAATCCCCATTGCATGTGTTTCAAGCTCCTTTTTTCGTTAAGCAAGTAGGGGAAAGTAGAGGAATTTAAGTTAGGAAATGATTGATGACTGTAGATTTCTAGACATCTCCCTGGTAGTCTAGAATGGGATATTAAAAAGCCTGGTGATTGGTGATTTATTAATTTTTCACATCTCACAAAGTCATGATGCCTCTGTAACTTGAAAACCTCTAAGTTATTCTTGTCTTGGCATCATCAGTATGGGGGGTGGTGAGAGTTTAGGGAAGTTTTGGCCAAATCAACCTTGTACTGTTAGTTTGGAACAAACATTCCTTAAAAGATTAACAAAGGCTACATGACCAGATGTGGTGGTGCATGCCTATAATCCTAGTATTTGGAAGGCTGAGTCAAAAGGATTGCAAGTTTGAGATCAGCTTCAGCAACTTAGCAAGGCACACCGCAACCTAGCAAGACCTTGTTTCAAAATAAATAATAAAATAGGAGCCAGGCATGGTGGTGCATGCTTGTCACTCCAGTACTTGGAAGACTGAGACAGGAGGATTGCAGGTTGACTGCCAGCCTCAGCTACTTAGTGAGGCCCTCTGCAACTTAGTGAGACCCTGTTTCAAAATAAAGAATAAGAAATCGAGCTGGGGGTGTAGCTCAGTGGTAGAATGGCCCTGGGTTCAGTACCACCAAAAAAGTTGGCGGGGGGGGGGACTGCATGCTCAGGAAGACAGAGGTATTAGTAATGGATCACAGCAGTGCAGTTAAATAGAACATGGAAAACATGGAGCTAAGTAGTCTTTCAACTACAAGCATGGCTGCAGAAATGATCAGTCTTACAATCATATTTGGATTCATTCTTTGACTTGCTGATCTCATCCATTAGCTTCCCCCTGCTTCTGGGACAACTCACACATGAGCCTCAATGTACTCTGCTAAGGAGCCTATTCCACCTATGTAAATCCCCTACTCCTTTTCATCAGAGACCTCCAATAGAATATAGGTCCATATCTTTATTCTATTTGACTCCTTATTCTCAAATTGCACCCTTTTGTGCACTCCTATACAACTGTTCAAGTGCTTTTTTGACATTTGCTACATAATTCTCTGTGCTAAAGCTTACTTATTCCATATATATTTAAAATAATGTGTTGGAAAAACCAATTACATGACTTGTCTCTCAATGCAACAGTAAGACAAGGAGTTAGTGCAGGTTTCTGGACTTTTCAGCCATGGAATGCATGCATGTATGTGTGTGTGGCTGCATGCATAATCCTGGGCATATTTCCTTCATATGTTTTCACGTTTAACATGTGTTTCTTCTTGCTCATTTAAGCCAAATGGAAGTTCCCAGATAAAGACAGCTCTGCTTATTCAGCAAAACCATATGTGCTTGACATCTCCTAGGGTGTTTGACCTCAGGTTGAACTACTTTAGTCTGTGGCTTTTCAATTTTAGGGATTTGGAGATGTTTTAGAGCAAGAACCATATTTCTAAACCAAATCTTGAAATACAGGGTCTGGAGAGATATTACAGAATACTTGAAATTTGAATAACTTCAGAAAGTCTAACCCATAAAAGTCAAATATTTTCATCTGTTTTAGAAGTTTCCAAGAGATTTCTTGAGTGAGACAGTTGCCTTTGTAAAATAATGAACCCCCCACACACACACACACATATATATGCACACGTGTTTCTGATATTACTAAATCATCATCTTTGTGTTGGGTTAACTGACTGGAGGAAATGAGTCATGAGAATGGTTAAAGGCATTGAGGGTAATCTAAACCTTTGCAACTTCTTTTTTATTTTTTTTAGCATTTCACTTCCTAGGCCTCTATATTCCTTCCTGGACCAACTGGAAATACAAATCAATCCATCTTTGACATTTTATTGAATCTAATGAATGAAGTTCTTTTTATTTAGTGAGAGTATATTTTTGGTAATCTTGTTTTCCTTTTGCTTTTCTAGGAGATATAGTGAGATAATTTCATAATTTCTACCTCCCTGCCACATGCACGTGTCCCCATTATCCTGAAAAAACAAGTGTTGAGTGAGTGGAAATACTGATAGCTGCAGAAATTGCCCTTACTATAACTGGATGTGATGAATAACCCCTCTGAAAATCTCCTTGTGTCCTTGGGATTTTGATGGTGATGTAGTGAGGGATGGTAAGCTGTGCCTCAGTAGATCCCAGCATGAGAATGTCACCTAATACCCTTGAGTTTGGTTTCTCAGCAACATTGGTTCAAATTCTTTCAGAGCAACCAGTCTGTAGAGTGTCATGGCAAATTCACATGCAGTTCATTGTTCTTTACTAGTTAACCACTGTACTTGTTGACATGGAAAATATTTGGATACTAAGAACTAGGGCTGATGAGAAAACAGGTAACTGTAAATTGAATTATAATTTTACAGAGTATCAGATAAAATACATATTGGGATCCAACAGGTAGTATTGGACATTTTCAGCAGGCCATGGAAGGAAATATTCATCCCCCATAAAACAGTGCCAAAAATAAAATAGAGCCCTGCATCTAAGTTCTCTGTTTTGTAACACAGCTACCTGTTCTGCCATTTCTTTCTTGTTTTGATACAACTTGTTTTACCAGGAAATATCTTAGAAAAGTAGGTACTGAAGTAAAATCATTCCTAATTATGTCACTATTTTCTACTTTCTTTAACCTTGCGATGTCTTGATTTTTCTCATCTAGTAAAATGAAAACACTATGACATGGAATCAAGATAAAAATAATTAGGGAAACTATTTATAAGTCAAAAGTGGCATATTTATATTAAATAGTTTCTGTGGTTGTTGCTACAAATAGTCTTTTACATTATATGGAGAACAGAAGCAATAGGTGGGTCTCTTTTCACTTTTAATCTAACAATATTATTCCCTGGCCTCTGCCTATTACAACTGCTTGCTTATGTTCTTTAATTCTATTTAGTACTAGTTTTTTTTCTGCCTGCATAAAGTTATGAGTTTCCATTTCTAGAACAAATAATCCAGACTTGTAACATTAGCATAGTCCTAAATTCTAAAATTGGCCTAGGATTCTAGCCATATATTTACAACATCTTTACAGGCAATAGCCCACGTGCAGCAAACACCTTACCATAACCTGTCGTGGAGGTTGACAAACCTTCCAGTTGCCTGGTTAAAGGTAAAGAAAACCACTTTTTGCCAGTTCATCTCATGTGAATGTTGGTAGATATAGAAGGAGCACCAATTTCTTCTGAATTTGCAAAAAATCCTCTTTATGTCTGTTCTAGAGAATATTTACCTGCATGCTAAAGAATGTATTTCCCAAAGCAAACCTCACATGGCTTATAGATGGAAGGTTTCTTCAAGGAAAAGAAGAAGGTAAGGAAACAAATCACTGAAAATGGGCTTGGCAAAGAAAACAAGGAACATCAGAAATTTTCATTGCCCAAGTTAATCTTGGCATTTAAAAATAATTCTCATTATAGGAAAAACATCTTCTTACCTCTCAGATGTCATTTTCTAATACTTCATCTGACTCTTCCCAGGGGCTGGAAGATAACAGAATGAAAGAAACACAGTTGACTTCATCAAATCATACACATCCTGTTTTATTTAAGTATTACTAAGAGCAGATATGTTATGTGAAGGCAAAAACACTTAATTCAACATACAGTTATTAATAAGTCCTCTACCTTAGTAACATTGTTACCTGTTCTTCCATTTCTTTCTTGTTTCAATACAGTGCATTCAATCTACTTAGCACTGCTGCTTTAAATCAATCGATAATTTTCATGTTGTCTTGTGAGGATCTGGGGCAGAGCTTTGGGTTGTGGCTCTAAAGGAAGTGTACAGAAAGGAGTTGGCTCCAAGACAAAGAACATATTCACTGGGAGGATTAGACGTTACTGGAGGCAGGAACACACACTGAGGCAAACTCAGCACAAAGCCGTATTTTTCATAAGTTGGTACCATGACAGCTTCTGTCAAAATAATCTCAGGCATCCTTTTCGTGGGTCACAGACCTGCTCCTGACTCATTTCTCCTCAAGGCTCAACATATTCCTAACAACAACCAAGCCACAAAACTCTTCCTGC
>PVLC010010161.1:41520-51639 GCA_004027655.1 Graphiurus murinus | reverse complement strand
GGAGGAGGAGGAGGAGGAGGAGGAGGAGGAGGGGAGCAGGCCGCCTTTGCCCAGCGTCCCTGCTTCCTTCTCTCCTTCTCTTCCTTCCAGGGGGGAGAGGACGGAGCTAGCTGTCTGCAGCCTGGGGGAGGCTGGGGCTCCCAGGCCCACCTGAGCGCCCGAGAGCCACAAGCACCCGCCCTCCCTCCAGGTCCCGAGGACTCCTGTGAGGCCTACAGGTGGGTGCTGGGCCAGGACAAGGTGTCCTACGAGGTGCCCCGCATCCACGGGGACGAAGAGCACTTCTTTGTGGAGGGTCTCTCCTTCCCTGACGCCGGCTTCTCGGGCCTCCTCTCCTTCCACGTCACCCTGCTGGACGACTCCAATGAGGTAGGGTGGCCGGGCAGAGTGGCTGAAGAAAGGACGCCATTCCTGGTAGACACAGGCACTGCTGGGGCGAAGGACCCCAGACTTCTTGGCCACCCTGCTGGCTCTTCTATGTCTTGTGAAGACATGAGGGACTATTTTAAGGACCACGGGGTGGGGGCCAGGTGTGGTGGTGCACACCTATAATCCCAGTACTTGGGAGGCTGAGACAGAAGGATCGCAGGTTCAAGGCCAGCCTCTGCAACTTAGTGAGGTCCTCAGCAACTTAGAGAGACCGTGTTTCAAAACAAAAAATAAAAATAGGGCTAGGGGTGTAGCTCGTAGGTAAAACACACACACACACACACACACACACACACACACACACACACACACACAGATATTTTTTTAAAGGACCACGGGGTAGAATGAAAATCCCACCCCAGCTTCTGGACTCCAAGTCCAGTGCTCTTCCTCCTCTGGCTCTCCCTTGCAGGACTTTTCTGAGACCCCGATCTTCACGGACACCGTGGTGTTCCGAGTAGCACCCTGGATCATGACACCCAGCACCCTGCCGCCCCTGGAGGTGTACGTGTGCCGGTGAGTCCAGAGTGGGGCAGCGGGTCCTCATCCTGTGGCCCTGGCTCTGAGCCGCTCTCCTTGGGCTTACCCACAGAGTGAAGAACAACACAAGTTTTGTGGAGGCGGTGGCAGAGCTGGCCAGGAAGGCCGGCTGCAAGCTGACCATCTGCCCGCAGGCCGAGAACCGCAATGACCGCTGGATCCAGGTAACCGTGGCCCCCGCGTGGGACCTGGCCAGAAGGGAGGCCTGCAGGGGGCGCCGGCCGGCCCTGAAATACCCAGAGGGCCTCGCTCCTCTTCCTAGTTCAAGACCTAGAGGCCCCTCTGCAGAGCTTGCTGGAGCCCCGGGTACACCCCAGTGCTGGACTCAATGCCATCCGCCGCCCTGCTGGGCCTGAAGGGGTTGGGGCAGGGCAGGGCCCGTGAGCTCCACCCTCAACAGCGGAGCCCAGGGGCACTTTTGTCCCCGGAGGACACAGCGTCCACAGGCACATTAGGTTGTTACGCTGGGGTTGATGGTGTTACCGGCCTCCAGAGGATGGAGTCCGGGGGTGCCGATAAACATCCCAGGACAGGCCCCCCGGCCCACCCATGGAGGATCTGGTCCCATGTGTCGACAGTTGAGAAGCCCTCATACGGTGGCACATGCCCGTAATCCCAGAATTAAGGAGGCTGAAACAGGAGGGTCGCAGGTTTGAGGCCAGTCTCAGCAACTTAGCAAGACCCTCAGCAACTTGGTGAGACCCTGCTGTTTCAAAATAAAAAAATAAAAATGGCTGGGGGTGTAGGTTGGAGGTAGAATGCCCCTGGGTTCAGTCTCTAGTACCAAAACAAGAAGAAGGAGGAGAAGGAGGGAGAGGAGAAAGAGGACAAGGAGGAGGGTAAGGAGGGGGAAAGGGAGGAGGAGGGAGAGGAGGGGGAAGAGGAGGAGGAGGAGGAGGGGGAGGAGGTCTCATGTGGTGAACGGTTGCTACTGAACCCCTGCTCCTACAATCCAAGATGTAGGGTTGCCAAAAGCACCAGCAGGGATTGAAGAGGGCACCACCACCTCTGTTGGTGGGGGGGGGGGCACTCGATGAGTCCCTCCTGCTGAATCAGCAGGACCAAATTCAGCAGACGGTGGACAGTGATTCCGCCATTTATCAGGTCACGCAGGCCGTTCACATTTTCATCACACGCATGCGCATTTCGTCTTCTCAACAACTCCCATAACTAGCATAATCACCCCCCTAATTAATGACCTGCGGAGGAGCCAAGGCCTGGCCACAGAGCTGGTCAGGGCAGTGCTGGACTTGGGCTGTCCGCCTCCAGGCAGTGTGGGATGGGGTCCTGGCCAGGGACCAGCAGGCGCCGAGGCCCGGAGCTGGAGCTGGAGCCAGAGCCCCACGTGCACCCTGGGGGAGGGCAGCGCCGAGGTGGGAGACCTTGGGTCCCGCCCCGGGGCTTCCGGTTCTGCTGGAGGTCAGTCCAGTGAGGCCCTGGGTTTGGGTCCTGGCCGTGCCACTGACTAGCTGCATGCCCTTGGACAGATAACTAGCCCTCCTGTCCCTCGCTTTCCTGGTCTGTCACATGGGGTGACACTAGCGCCCCTACACGGGCAAGTCAGAGTATCAGTGGAGTTGATGCTTATAAAGAGCTGTGGGTAGGGCCGGGCACACGCCAGTGAGCTTCTGCTTGGATATGTAGCTCGTGGTGCTGGGCCATCTTTGTTTGCAGAACCAAACCTTTGCAGGCCCTCTGCCCAGTCTAGCTGCCAAACCCTTGTCACCATTGTGGGGGCCAGAGGAGGTGGCTGGGGGCCAGCCACCTGTTTGTCCAGCCCAGGCTACTCGGGGCCCTCTCTGTGTCCCCCCTGCCCTGGCCCAACACAGGAGCCCCCCCAAGGCCACACCCATGCTCTCATTCACTCCTGGCCTCTGTCTTGCTCTGTGACCACAGGCAAGTGCAGCCCCTCTCTGAGCCTTCAGCCTCTGCTCCTAACCCTGCGCTCCCCGTGTCCCCAGCCAGAGCTCAGGGAGCAGCCTTCCCCTGGCATTCAGTGCCGGCGAGCAGGAGAGCTGTTGGCCGTCCACAGTCAGGCGTCTCTCTTTAACAGGATGAGATGGAGCTGGGCTACGTGCAGGCACCGCACAAGACCTTCCCGGTGGTCTTCGATTCCCCGAGGAATGGCGAGCTGCAGGACTTCCCTTACAAAAGGATCCTGGTGAGTACTCATAGCTGCAGCCCAGCCCTGGGGGCCCAGGGGCCATTACCCCAAGGGCCACACCGGGGTATGCAGCACAGGGAACGGCCCTGGGAACCTCATTCTTTAGGGATGAGAGTAGGGGTACCAAGCGCAGGACAGGAGATGCCCAGATGCATTTGAATTTCAGAGAAGCAACGAGTAACAAGTATAAGTATATCTCAAATATTGCATGGGACATACTTATACTAAAAAAAAAAGTGTTATTATCTAGAATTCAAATTTAACAGAGCATCCTGTATTTTTGTCTACTAAATCTGACAGCCATAGATGGGCCAGGCAGGATGCTATAGCTGCCCAGAACACAGACTTTGGAGTCTGGTAAAGATAATGCTTTAGCTCGGGCTTCACGGGTCTCTGTGAAGCTTCTTATGCTCACAGCGCCTGCAGGGAGGGAGCATTGTTGGAAACAGCTAAGGTCAGGGTTGCTGACCAGAGCCCTCTGAGAAAACAGGGGAGACTTCTTGGGTGCTGTAGGGAACAGGAGGCCCCTCCAACTCCCTGCTGGGTCACACAGATGTCAGGAGCTCTGCCTGGCTCTGGATGGTGTCTAAGCTCCTGGGGAAGCCACCATTTCCCAGAGCTCGAAGATGAGACTCTGAGGACTGTCACCAGGGCCGGGTGGATGCTTGGCCTTGGGCAGGACTTAGTGGGAGGGTCTTGCAGGGCAGGCTGCCTGTGGCCTCAGGCTGCATGTCCAAGGGCAAGCTCCTCCGAGTCCCCAGATCCTCCCTGCATCTTCTGCGACCCGGGGCACTGGCCTGAAGAGGCAGCTGGGCTAGTAGGCTTGAGCTTTTCCCAACTTCTCCCCCATGCACACATGAGATACTGATGAGACTGGATCTCCTGCTTGGACTCAATATTTCCATCTGAAGAATGGATAGCTGCTCCCACCTGGTCTTTTAGGAGCTCGGAGCCCAGCTCTTCCTGGTGCCCCACCTGACTCAGTTTCCCCCACCAGGGTGTGGATTTTGGCTACGTGACTCGGGAACCCCGAGACAAGTCTGTGAGCGGCCTGGATTCCTTTGGGAACCTGGAGGTCAGCCCCCCTGTGGTGGCCAACGGGAAAGAGTACCCCCTGGGGAGGATCCTCATCGGGGGCAACCTGCCTGGGTGAGAAGCAGGGCTGGGTGATCCGGGCGGAGCCTGCGGTGGGGCTGATGACCACAGAGGGGTGGGGGCCATTACGCCCTCCGTGAGAACCAGCAGGGTTGACGTCATCGAGGTCCTGCATATGAATAGATGACGTTTATAGTACTAGAAGAAAATGTGTCTTTCCCCAACAGTCCAGGGAGAAAATGAATTTAAGTCAGCATTCATTTATGCTCTGATGCAAATGACCAATATGAGATATTTTCCTGAGAGCAGAAGGGAGGTATAAGACACGCCGAGTGAGATGGTAGAAACGGCCAGCGAGAGGGTAGCAGGCTGTGTTATTCGGTGTGTGACCCAGGGGTGCTGATGGAAGAGAAAAGCAAGGAGAATCATGGTGGCTCTTTACCAGGGAATAGATCAATGTCTATTCAAATTCAGCAAAGCTAGCCAGGTGCAATGGTGCCCAGCTGTACTCCCAGTACTTGGGAGGCCGAGACAGGAGGATCACAGGTTAGTGATTAGCAATTTAGCAAGACCCTCAGCTACTAGCAAGATCCTCTTTCAAAATTAAAAAAGGGCTGGCGGCATAGCTCAGAGGTAGAATGCCCTGGGTTCAATCGCCAGTACCTGCCCCCCAAATCTGCAAAGCTGCTAGAACAGACGAGGATCAAATAATGTAGATGAGAGCCGGGCGTGGTGGTGCACGCTTGTAATCCCAGCATTCGGGAGGCTGAGACTGGAGGATCTGGGTTCGCAGCCAGCCTCAGCTACCTAGTGAGGCCTGCCGCAACTTAGTGAGGCCCGCCGCAACTTAAGTGAGGTCCTGTTTAGATCCCGTATAGCTCAGAGGTAGAATGCCCCTGAGTTCAATTCCTAGTACCGCAAAAAAAAAAAAAAAAAGAAAGAAAGAAAGAAAGAAAGAAAGAAAGAAAGAAATAATATAGATGAATCCAGAGTCAAGCTTTGGAGGTGACCAACTGCCCTCAAGTACATGATCCCCTAGAAACAGGAAATTTGGGTATGCCATTGGGTACTTTTTCAGAAGATAAAAGAATGGGATTTAAATCCACAAACATAAACTGCCAGGGCTGTGAGGCCCTCAGGGTGACCTTGTTTTTCCTTCTCCCCACTGGCATGCAGTACGGTGAAGCTGCAACAAGAGAGGTGTAAGTTAAACTCAAGGAAGAACTGCCAGGCTGGGGGTGGTGAGAGATGGGGGTGAAATCAGTGACTTGGAGACTGAGAGCAGGGCCTCAGGGTGGTTCTGAGGATCCACCTGGATAACCTACCTTGTGAGTCATGGCCCTAGTATGGTTGACTTATCTCATCCGAAACCTATCCTGAGCAGAATTTAAAATATACATATCTATTGTCTTCCCTGCGTACAAAAGCGATGTTGTTGTTGTAACAAAGTCAGATATCCCAGAAATCTTGAACGCTTGTCACTCCACTCTGCATGGCGTCTTTTTTAGTCAAGTGACTTTTCTCCACCCTGTGGGCTCAGGTCGAGGGGCCGCAGGGTCACCCAGGTGGTGCGAGACTTCCTCCACGCCCAGAAGGTGCAGCCGCCGGTGGAGCTCTTCGTGGACTGGCTGGCTGTGGGCCACGTGGACGAGTTCCTCAGCTTTGTTCCCGCCCCAGATGGGAAGGTAAGGGGTCTTGGCAGCCGGCCTTCCCGGGGTCTGGGGCAGGACCACCCCGGGGGAGACAGCTCAGCTGTCTGTTCTCCTCGCACAGGGCTTCCGGATGCTCCTGGCCAGCCCGGGCGCCTGCTTCAAGCTCTTCCAGGAGAAGAAAAAGTGGGGCCACGGCAGGGCCCTCCTGTTCCAGGGGGTCGTCGGTGGGTAACAGCGTTGCCCCCTCCCCTAGATCAAGACAGAGCAGGATGGCCGACTTCTAAAGCAGGGCTATCCCAGGAGTTTGCAGCTCTTTACTCCTGCCACCACGCACGCACCTTATGTCACCAGCCACGGCGGCCTGGGGAGCTGAGGCCCCAGGGTGGGGGCCACACACTTGAGTGGACACAGAGAAAGTGGGGAGGTAACCGGCTTAGGACCACGACAGTCGCCCCCGGCCGCCCTCTGCTCAGAAGAGCCCAGAGCTTGAGGTTTAAAGTTGTCAATCATTTGTCTCAAAATCTTAATAACTTGGGATTTATAAGTGAAGTCTGATGGGTCGATTGGGCATCTACTGAAGGCTGGGAGCCTCTGCCTCTCGACCTCCCTGCCTCCCTGGGATGGGTTCTCTGCTGCCCAGTACTTTGCCCTCTGGAGCCCCCGTGGCCAGGCCTCCCCATCCCGGTCAGTGCCCAGCAACGCTGCGGCCCTCTGCTCTGGCAGGAACATAGGCCTGGCATCAGCTGACCGTGCCCTGCAGTGGGTCTCATGCAGGGGCCGCCTGGCAGCCGATAGACTGGGCATATGGGCCAAGTCAGGGCCAGGTCTCCCAGTGCGGAGAGGGACTGCCCTGTCCTGCCCCATGTCCCCAAGCTCCAAGGAGTGTGACATCAAATAGCAGATACCTGGGTGCATGCCTATAATCCCAGCACTTGGAAAGCTGAGTCAGGAGCATCACAGGTTCGAGGCCAGCCTTAGCAGTTTAGTGAGACCCTGTTTCAAAATTAAAAATATAAAGGGCTCAGGTCATGGGTCTGAGGTAGAATGCCCCTAAGTACAATCTCTGGCACCAAAACCATTAAAACAACAACAAAACCTCAGCGACAGATCAAGAAAGAGACCACGGGAGAAGGAAATAGCTTTAAGTCTCAGTGCCTTCAGTGGTCCTTTTTTCTACTTTTTGAGTAAGGGGCCTGCATTTTCATTTTGCACTGGAGGATTGTGGAGGAGCAGGCTGGCTGGGGCTGCGGTCACCTGCAAGCTTGCTGAAAGGTTGTCAAATCTCTTCTGCTTTCCCGCTGAGACTGCGTGAATCTCAGAGGGGCCTTCCTTCTGCCTGAGATTCCAGGAATCTTAGGGCAAAAGGCCCCCTTTCACCAATGGGATCCTAGATTTCTTTGGCCCCATAGCCCCATGGGAGGCATATGACACCCTGGAGCAAAGCTACCTTCGTGAGAAAACCTCAGAAGCTTCCAAGTATAACAACCTCCCAAGTCCCCTTGCTCTGTCTGCTAATGCCTCAGACAGATATAAAACAGAAGATATAGTCCCCAGCCCAAGCCCATCACTCCCAAAGGCAGCAGGACTAGACTCCTTCGAACCCAAAGGAAACCTTGACAGTCCTCAATCCCAGAATTTGTGTGCCAGGCGAGGGTGGCAGCGGAGGGGGCGCCCCGTGGTCTCTCCCGGGAGAGCCCCTGCCCAAGGCTTGAAGCCCTTTTATGAGCACCAAGCTCATAGAGCCCCCATATCCTAGCTGTGTGACCTTGGACAAGTCGCCTGAGCTCTCTGAGCTCCCGTTTCCCCATCTGTAAACTGGAGACAATAAGGCAGGCTTTGCAGGGTGAAGGTTAGTGAGTTGGTGGACTCGGAGCGGCTCAAGGTAAGCGCTTCATTACCGGCAGCTGAGGCCTGTGAGCCATGGTCTCCCCTCCCCTCCCTGTTCCTCTCTGCGGGAACCCCAATCAGGCGGGCAGGAGAGCCAGGCATGATGTCACCTCCTAAAGGGCAGGCCGGGGCCTGATGGTGTTGGTGAGCCCAGAACTGGCCTGCCCACTGTTCAGAGAGCCTCTGCGGGCTGGCGCTGGTGGGCGGGGCGACAGGAGCTGACCCGGTACCCCTGTCAGCTAAAGGAAGTGCAGTCTTCCCTCTGCCCCAGGCAGCTGTGCATTTCCAATTAAAGGCATTACCACTTCCGATGAACTCAAATAAAAGGCTCCAGGCCACTGCGCTGTGACAACCCGCCTTCCAGCCCCGCCCACCCCAGATTTGCAGTGGCCAAGCCGAGCACCCATAGGTGCTGCCACCCCATGCTCAGGAATGTCAGAGAGATGCTGACATCTGTGGCTGTGGCCTCTGCCCATCTGCTGCCCAGAGCAGGTGGCCCTCCATGTCACTCTCTCTCCTTCACAGGTGACAGGCGGGTCAAAACCATCTCCATCAACCAGGTCCTTTCCGACGAAAGCCTCATCAGCTTCAATAAGTTTGTACAGGTACTGGGGCTGTGGGCCTTCAGGGGGAAATGCAAGGGGCTGGGGACAGAGACAGGGGCAGACGGAGCTGGAGAACTCTGGGGCAGGAACAGGTTCGGGGATAGAAATTAAAAGTTCACCTTGACACCAATTGTGTGATGTGTCTATGACTCATCTGAGTAGAGATGCAAAATGGGCGATTATGTTTCCAAGTCTGAGCTCAGGCTGGAGACTGAGCCTTAGGGAGAGGTGGGGAGATGGAGATTTGGGAGTTGTCGGTGTTTTTTAAACCACGAGACTGTACCGGACTCAGTGGCACAGTACTCGGGAGGGAGGCTGAGACAGGAGGATCGAAGGTTTGTGGCCAGCCTTAGCTACTGAGTGAGGCCCTCTGCAACTTTGTGAGACCCTGTTTCAAAATAAAGAATAAAAAATAGGGCTGGGGGTGGGGGTGTAGCTTGGAGGTAGAATGCCCCCTGGGTTCCTCCCCAAGTACCTAAATACATAAATACTATGAGACTGAATGAGACCCCATGAGGAGTGACAGAATCTGGAGAAGGGGGTGGCCTGTCCCAGTTGGGGCCCACCTACTGGGAGAGGAGGCTGGAGCTGGGATACAGGGCCGGTGTCTTCTGACCCAGGGACACACAGGTGAGTCTGGTGTGCATGGCTGATCTATGGGCACCCAGACACCCCGCCCCTCCGCGCCCACATGGGACCCCGCGGGTTCCCCAGCACACACCGCAAGGTCTCCCCAGCTCCCCCTCCCCCTGCCCAGAGCTGCGTGGACTGGAACCGCGAGGTGCTGAAGCGGGAGCTGGGCCTGGCCGACCGCGACATCATCGACATCCCCCAGCTCTTCAAGACGGAGAGGAGAAAGGCGGCAGCCTTCTTCCCTGACTTGGTGAGCCTGGCCCTGGGGACTCAGGGCTCCCTTAGACCAGGCCCCAAGCCACCTCCAGGCCCAGAGGGGCGAGCTGCCTGGTTGCGGTCCTGTTTGGGACTGTGATGGCTGGAGGGGTAGCAAGGAGAATCAGAGGCCCCCAGGGTGCCCGGGCTGACGCCGGGCTCCCACTGGCTGCTGGTCCCTGCAGCGGGCCAGGCCTTGCTCAGGGCCATGGGGGAGGGACCCACTTGACATCCGTGGAGTGGAAGAATCGTTATGTGGGGTCAGGTGTGCAAAGCACGGTAGGCCCTGTCCCGTCCTCCCAGTGCCTGGCTGTCTTCCCCCATGCATTTAGACACCCTGGGGAGATACAGAGGTGACTCCCGGTGGTCCCTGCTCTCCAGGAGCTTCCGCACTGATCCGTGGGGAGGGACCCTCTCCTCATCCTCTGAGGATGCGCCCTGTGATCTATGTCATGTGGTAAAGTGAGCTGGCTCCAAGCGCTCCAAGCCTAAGGGGCAGGAGTGGAGATCCAAGAGAACTCCGTGGAAGAGGCAGCCCTTGAGCCTTAGGGCTTTGCTCCCATGCCGCTAAATCTTGCATCTGACAGCGGGGGCCCCACTCAAGTGTCCGACTGAGCAGGCCCGAGGGAGGGTCCTGGGTACCACTGCCTCTCCTACACGCTCCTAGGTGGCGTGGTGCTACTCTTGGGCCGCCTGCTCTTCTCCCCGCTCCCCCTCCCCCAGACGAGCTGAACTCACCTAAGCCTTCAGGGCACCATTGCCTCATCCCCCAGTCTCCCTCCCTTTCTGGCCCTCTGCCTGCCCTTGACAAGCCTCTCCCCACTCCCCTTCCTTCCTGCCCGCTTCCTGCCTGCAACCA
>PVLC010010161.1:0-33080 GCA_004027655.1 Graphiurus murinus | reverse complement strand
AGCAGCAGCAGCGGCACACCAGGGAACTGGTATAGAAACCCTCAGGTCCCATCCACACCTTCAGAATCAGAGACTCTCTTGGGACACGGCAGTCATTTATGTTTTAGTAAGCCCTCCAGGTCACTCTAGTGCTACTAATGTTTGAGAACTGCTGATCTACAAAGGACAAGAGTGTCCGTGTGTGTGTCCATGTCTGTGTGTGTGTGTGTGTGTGTGTGTGTGTGTGTGTGTGTCTTACTGTGGCTTGAACTTGAACCCAGGGACATTCTACCTCCAAGCTACACTCTGAGCCCTTGTTAGTTTTTGTTTTGAAATGAGGTCTCGATAGGTTGCTGAAAATCTTTCTACATTGCTGAAGCTGGCCTCAAACCTGTGATTCTCCAGTTTCAGCCTCTCAGCCACCACACCCAGCTAAGAACAAAGATTTATTCAGTGAGCAAGACTCAGAGGACGGTAGGCTTGCATCCTGAAAGAGCATCTTAACTTCAAACAGGTTTTAAGCTCCTTTTACCTTTAGAAGGAAATAACTGCAGGAACCTGGTAGCTGATAACCTTAATTTGCATCAGTTTTTAAAAGAGAGAGAGACTGGGGGAGTTTTGGGGGTAAACCAACCTTGTGCTGCCAGTTTAAATGATTAATGAGAGGTACAGCTCAGGGAAGCATAGACTTTTTTTCTAGCCCAGGAAAACCATAAACGCCGTTACAACATCAAAAATTACACTTAATGATAAAATGTCTAAACCATTCCTTTCAGGGTCAGAGCAAGACAAGACTGCTCACTGTTGAGGAAAGTGGGGAGTGCACAGCTCGATAGCAGGAACAGATTTTATTCTGGAGTAAAACCTGGGAGGAGGTAGCAGACTGGGAGAGTGTCCACGAGAGCCAGGAGCCCTTCTTTACAGACGAGGGGCTTTTTATGGGGCGTTGGGAGGGAGGGGGGCTGAGGCAGTCTTGTGTTTCTCCGGTTGGTTGGCTGGCCAGCTGGCCAGAGCAGGTGAATTTATGGGGCTGAGGGCGGGGGAGTGGTTAGAGGCTCTCTTCCCAACGTTCCTGGAGTCCTTTGTTCTCAGTCTCCTCTGGCCAGTCCTCACCGTGCCCACACGCACCACCATTGCCTTTATTCAGCATTGACTAAAACTCACCAGGTCCTTGCTGGGGAGGTTTAAGATTCGGGAAGAATAATTACATGGTTAGAAAATCCCAAAGCATCTAAAAACTATAAGAATAAGCCAGGCATGGTAGTGCATCCCACTACTTGGGAGGCTGAGACAGGAGGATCATGGGTTCCAGGCCAGCCTCAGTAATTTAGTGAGGTCTCTCAGGAACTTAGTGAGCTCCTGTTTCAAAAACAATAAATAAATAAATAGGGCTTATGGTGTAGCTTAGAGGTAGAAGGCCTCTGGGTTCAACCTCTAGTATCCCCCCAAAAAATTAATAAGAGGGCTTAGAAAAACCGTTACTAGCTGGACGTGATGGCTCATGCTTGTAATCCGAGTACTTGGGAGGCTGAGACAGGGGAATTGCAGGTTTGTGGCCAGCCTCAGCAACTTTGTTAGGCTCTCTGCAACTTAGTGAGACCCTGTTTTAAAATAAGCCGGGCGTGGTGGCGCACGCTTGTAATCCCAGCATTCGGGAGGCTGAGACCGGAGGACCCGGGTTCGCGGCCAGCCTCAGCTACCTAGTGAGGCACTCCGCAACTTAGTGAGACCCTGTTTCAAAATAAAGAATAAAAAATAGGGCTGGGGGTATAGCTCGGAGGTAGAATGCCCCTGAGTTCAATCCCCAGTACCACAAAAAAAAAGGGGGGGCTGGGGAATGCATCTCAGCGGTAGAGTGCTTGCCTAGCATGCATGAGGCCCTGAGTTCAATCTCCAGTGTCACAGAAAAAGGAAAAAAGAAAAAGAAAACTTTGAATAGTTCCTTCACAAAACAGGAAATACAGATTCCCAATAAACTAGTGGAAAGATATTCAACCTTGTGAGTATCAAGAAAATTCCAAATTAAAACCACAATGATATGCCATAACGTGCTCACCAAATAAGCAAAAATACATACAATACGTACAGTTGAACTGTTAGTAAGGATGTGTAACAACTAGAGCCTCATAATTGCTCATGGAGTTGAAATTGATATAGCCACTGCAAAACAGTGCCAGAAATTCAACTCCTAGAGAAACTCTCTGTTGTGCCCTAGGGGGCATGAGTATTTATAGTAACGTTGTTCCTGTTATCCTCAAACTGGAAATAATGCGCACTGCCAGCGGAACAGATAACTAAATTGTTACATAGTCATGTAATGAGATGTTAGACAGTAATGACAAGGAGCAATTTACGACTGACACATCGGCGGGGATGAATTTCACCCACACGCGATGTTCAGTGAAAGAAGCACGTCACAGGGAATAAAGTGTGCTTTCTTTCACACAAAGACCACAAACACAAAGGCAAAGCTAAACAACAACATGAAAACCATAAAGAAAAACAAGGGAATGAGGACCGCGAAAGTTTGCGCAATCGTCGGTTCTTGGGTGGGAGGGCCGAGTCAAGGTGACGTCCCCAAGTGTGTGCAAAGGTAGCGGCGCCTTTTTATTTCTTTCGCTGAGCGGCATCTACAGTGTTCACTTTATTACTATTCCCTGAAGTGCACGCATGTTTACACACTCCTCCGGATGTGTGGTATATTTTGCAACTTTAAGAGATGCACACAGATAGAAAGGCAACCATGGAACTCGTATGTGAGAGAAACAAGTTACTCAACAAGCTGGTGCTGGCCAGACCTCAAGGAGATCCTGGCCTGTGGCAGGCAGAGAGGCTTTTAAATCCTAGGGAGGGGCTTGGCGGGTGGGTGGCGGGTGCCAGCTGCTGAAAGCCCAGGGAAGAGCAGGTTGCCTGTGCGCTAGGGAGCAGACACCATAACCACCGCCGAGCCGCCGGTCTCTGGAAGAGTCCCCGGTGCTGCGTGTGCGTGGAGGGCAGCTGTGTCAACACGGCCTTGCTATCTCCCGGCGAGGGCAGGTGGGTGGACCAGGGGAAAGAGGAAGGATGAGTCATGCAGGGAGAGGCAAGCCAGGGGTGTTAAACCCGGTCTCCAGTTGGGCTCCAGGGGCCCATGAACCTGTCAAGCTGTATGCAGAATGTCTTGTGTGCCTTTTTCAGGGGAAGCGTGTTCCTGCCGTGTTCCTTGGCTTCTGGACGGGGGTGATGATCACCACCTCGTCCTGTAGCTGACTCCATTTGTGCCTGCCCACAGCCTCTGTGTCCCTGCTTCTCCAGCTCAGGGAGACCCTGCCTTCAAGTGCCAGCTCTTGCACTCTTTGCCTGAAATGTCCACGTGCCCTGGCCCCTTGCTCTTGGGCTCCACACCCCTTTCCAAGTGCCCCCCCCCTTGCCCACAGGTGCTAACTAGCCCCACCACACCCTCACTCACTCCTTCCCTCTAGCTCTGCTTCCTACTCTTCCGGGGTGTCCTGTGCCTCCCAAATAGCCCACGCACACCTGCTCAAATCTTGGTCTCAAAGGTTCCTCCTGAGGGCGCCCAAGCCAAGAAACTCCAGCGGATGATCAGCACTGACAGGGGTCGGTCAGGAGTCAAGAACGCGTCTTGGTTCTGCATAGACTCAGGCAACTGACAGCTCCTCCCTCGCCTCAGTTTCCCTTTCTGCAATGAAAGGAGAGCCAAGGGCATCTGTATGGCTTCTGTGAGTGTTCAAACGGGTGTGCTACCCCATAGGAGTTAAGAACCCTGCCCTAAATTATGTGTTCTGTGCCAGGGAATTTTATGTGTCAGCTTGGCCGAGCCAGGGAACCCAGATATTTGGCCAAACACCAGTCTGAGTATTGCCACGAAGGTATTATTTTAGATGAGATTAACATTTGAATCAGTAGAGTTTGAGTTAAGCTGACGACCCTCTATCATGTGGTGGGCCTTGTGCAATCAGTTGAAATCTTTAAGAGAAGAAAGACTGACATCCTCCAAGAAACAGGGAATTCTGCCAGAAGACGGCCTCTGGACGTGAGCCTGTGGCATCAACTCTTGCTTGGACCTTCAGACCTTAAATTTGCTAGCCTCCTTAGTCGTGCAAGTCACTTCCCTAAAATAAATATTTCTCTCTCTCTCTCTCTCTCTCTCTCTCTCTCTCTCTCTCTCTCTCTCTCTATATATATATATATATATATATATATATGTCTGTCTGTCTCCATATACAGAGAGACATATATCAATGGTCACATATCAGTATCTATGTCTATCTACGTATTTATTTATCCACACGTGTATGCCTAGGCATATTTCCAATTGGTGCGGTTTCTCTCTGTCCCCAAGGCTTGACACAGAGAGTCTCTCTGCAGACGTCGGCTGAGTTCATCTAAATCAGAAAGCCAGAGGATCTGGGGTCTCGTACCCTCCCCCACCCCCGCTGGCCAGGACAGTCCCGTGGTTATGGCTTTGCAGTCAGCTAGGTCTGGGCTCAAAGCCTGGTCTCTTTGGTGTGGTCTTGGGTCAGTCTTACACCCTCTGAACCTCGGTTTCCTTGGCTGCCGAAGGCGGTGGAGAGCTTCTTCCTCTGGGGTAGGTGAGGAATCACAGGAGGAGGTGCACGTCGTCGGTGTCTTTAACTGGAGTCTGCCCAGAGCTCCACGTCTATGCTGTGTAGACAATATTACTGACCCGGAATGCAGATAACAGCTCCGAAACATTCTCTGCACAAAGATACTGAGGAACCCCTATACTAGGGCAGCATATCTGGAATCAGAACATTCCAGAAAAACCAAGGCCTGGATTCCTCGAGACCTTGGAGAGGGTCTGGCACTGGAGCGCTCAGTAAGTTGGACAGAGGGCCGTGCACGCAGAGTACGAGGTGGTCACTGTGAGGCCTGAAAGCAGAGCGCCAAAGTGTGAGGACGCGTGGCCGCCCCAGGCCTGATCACCCTCCGCCAAGGCTTCTGGGCAAGGGATGAGTCCATTCTACACCCATGGGTCCCTTGAGTGACGGCTGGATGCCCAAGCAGCCCCATGCAGGAAGGAGGGAAGCTGGTAAGGTGCAGAGAAGCCAGAAGAGGAGCTCTGGAATTGCCAGCCGCCAGCCACAGAGTCCACGCCCAGGCAAGGTGCAGCCCAGCCCTGCCTCCCCGCTTCCTGCTGGGTGTGAATCCACCAGGCAGATAAATAAACCCAGGAAGAGCATTGCCCAGGCCTGACCTGAAAGAATGTGAGGTGTCAGGATTCATTTAAACCAGCCCTACATCCAAGCTCATGCAGCAACGTTATTTCAGTCTAGCTCCAGTAGTTGCAGGTGCGGAGATTCATATAGTTCTAACCAGGAAGCAAAGTGATGAATTTGCAAAGTTGCAAACTGCCTACAAGGCCCCAGGTCCTGGCTCTGGCCCTTTCCCTCCCTAGCATCTCTCCTGATTAATATTGCTCTAAGCCGGGTATGGTGGTGCATGCCTGTTATCCCAGTACTTGGGAGGCTGAGACAGGAGGATGGCAGGTTCAGGGCCAGCCTCAGCAACTTACTAAGACCCTCAGCAACTTATCAAGAACCTGTTTCCAAATAAAATAGGTCTGGAGGTATAGCCCAGAGGTAAAAGTTCCCTGGGTTCCGCCCTAGAAACACACACACACACACACACACACACACACACACACACACACACGGCCAGCCTCCACCATTTAATGAGCAACCTAGGGAGACTCTGTTTCAAAACTTAAAAAAATTAAAAGGGCTGAACCGGGGTTACTGATGGAGACATATCCTGTTGTAACAGATCTGGCCAGCTCTAGCTGCCGCTGTCATGAGATAAGAAAATAGGATTTAGATATAAGACTGAAGGTCCAGAGGGCAAGGGTGTCTCCTCTCTAGTGTGGTGCTTTACTTTCGCTTGCAATAAACCTTCTAGCATTGCAACTAGGTTTTCTGGCTCTTTATTTCTATACTGGGCTGAGAAAAAGGACCCACGGTGAATCCCAAACAGTAACACTGGGTTCATCCCCAGTACAAACACACACACATACACATATACATATGTAATGTGACAAAAAGAACATGGACAACTGGATGACAAACATCTGGAGTGCTGATCAGTCTTATCAGGAAGTTAATCAACACAAAACACTGCTGCCAAACTAGCAGAAACAGGAAGCAACAGCTTCTGGGGAAGCCAGGCGTGGTGAGCAGTCTCAGGAGACGCAGTCAGGTGAGATTTGATGGAATCAGGTGGAAAGCAGTTTCTCAAGCCTGACTCAGCAATCCCTGGGCTGGGCAGGTAGAAAAAGGGTAGAGGGGGCCACTCACTGAGGAGCTTCCAACTCTGGCAGCTAACAGATAGTCTGCTTCAAAGCTGACGTTTTTCCTCTGCCCCTCTTTCATCTCCTCCTGTTAACAAGTAACATGCTTTGCTGACTAAAGGAACGAAGAATGGGTGTCCACGAGTCGAGGAAACGCATATCCAGGACAGTGTGGACACAAAGTGTGTCTTTCTGAAAAGCACACCTGTGTGACCCTGTAGAGCTGGCTTTTTTTTTTTTTTCTTTTGGTACTGGGGATTGAACCTAAGGGCCTAGGGGTATTTTCTATATCAGAGCTACACCCCTAGCACTTTTTATTTTTTGAGATAGGGTCTTGCTAAGCCATTAAGGATGGCCTAGAACCTGCAATCCTCCTGTCTCAGCCTCCCAAGCACTGGGTAAAAGGGACACTCTTCCCTTTGGTTGGAGAAAATTGGGATTTTTTTGTCTTGAAAGTATGTTCACTAATTTCTCTGATTTCCTAGAAAATCAGTAACATTTCTTTTTCCTTCTGCCCAAAGGCTTGTACCCATTATTTGATTTGGCAAATTGGGGCAAGTTCTGAATTTCCAGTTATGAGAGAAGATAAGATCACTATCTCAAAACGATGCCGGCACTCAGGTGTTTGTTGTAGCATTACTCACAGTTGACAAGACATGGAAAGAACCTAAGTGCCCATCAGCAGATGACCGAATACAGAAAGTGAGATAGACACCCACGCACAGGCTCAAGGAAGAAGACTACATGAGTCCGGCCACTGGAGACAGAAAGACAAGCACTGCATGATGCCACTTATAACTGGAATCTAGAGGGACGTGGTCTAGGGGAGGGTGGGGAGAGGGAGAATCCACAAAGGAAGCACTTCCATGGACATAGGTCCATATGTAAGGATACTAATGCCGACTTCAATTTCACGGATGGGGAAGGGGGAAGAAGAGAGAGTGCCGAGGGCAAAACACACCAACTGCTGTGTGCGTGTATGTCACTGTCATTATTTACTATGTTGTAATGTGAGACTATAATGCACTAATAAGAGTATAAAATAGAATTGGAATCTAAAAAAAAATTGAACTTCGAGTAACAGAGAGTGGAATGGGGTTATCATGTTGGGGGTAAGAGAAGAGAGGCGGCATCAGTCAAAGGATGCCAAGTTTCAGTTATGAGAGGAATGAGATGCTCAGCATAGTGACGCATGCTTGTAATCCCAGTATTTAGGAGACTGAGACAGGAGGATTACAGGTTTAAGGCCAGGCTCAGCAACTTAGCAAGACCCTTAGCAACTTTGTGAGACCATGTTTCATAATACAAAATAAAATAGGGTTGGGGTGTAACTCAGAGGTAGAATGCCTCTGAGTTAAATCCCCAGTATCATACAAAAAAAATTTTTTTTAAAGAGGAGTAAGTTCTGAAAACCCAATGTGTAGCTTGGCAACTACAGTTAATAATATTTTGTGTACTTGAAACTTGTTAAGAGATCAGGTCTTAAATGTTCTCAACACACACACACACACACACACACACACACACACACACACACACCTCTTATATTAGTTGGCTTAGCTTGGTTGTGGAAATCATTTCACAACATATACATATATCAAAACATCACATTATGCAACTTAAATATACGCACTTCTAAATAACCAGTGGGTGAAAGAGGAATTCTCAAGGGAAATTTAAAATACTTTTATATCTCAAGGAAAACTCAAACATTGAACTGTGAAAATGAAAAAAACAGCATATCAAATTTTGTGGTGCAGCTAAAGCAGTACTGAGAGGAAAATTCATAATACTAAATGCTTATACTAGAAAAGAGGGAAAGTCTCAAATTCATTGTTTAAGAAACTAGAAAAAGAAGAGCAAAAGAAAAAAAAAACCAATAATATAAAAGTAGAAGTGAAATCCCAGCATTCGGGAGGCTGAGACCAGAGGATCCGGGTTCGCGGCCAGCCTCAGCTACCTAGTGAGGCACTCCACAATTTAGTGAGACCTGGTTTCAAAATAAAGAATAAAAAATAGGGTTGGGGGTTTAGCTCGAAGGTAGAATGCCCCTGAGTTCAATCCCCAGTACCATAAAAAAAAAAAAGTAGAAGTGAGTAAAACTAAAAACAAAATGAGAAAAATCAATGAAACAAAAATTATATTATTTGAAAAGATGAATAAAATTGGCAAATACCTAGTAATACTGACAAAGAAAAAAGAGAAGAAACAAATTACCAATATAAAAAATAGCAGATAATATCAATATAGACCATAAAGAAAACAAAAGCAAAATAAGGGATACTACAAACAATTCTACAGAAATAAATTTGACAATTCTGGTCTTCTTTGTGGGCCAATTCTTTAAGAAGCAAAAACTAATACAACTCATCCTATATAACATAGATAATTTGAATATCCCTATACCTATTAAAGAAATTGAACTTATCATTTAAAAACTCCCCCCAAAATATATCTATTCTCAGACAATTTCACCAAACATTTAGAGACAAAATAATGACAATTGTTTACAGTTTCTTCCAGAATAATAAGAGAGCTTGGAACACTCTTATGATGCAAGCATTACCATAATACCAATACCAGACAAGGATAGTAACCAAAAAAGAAATAAAACCACATATTTTATGAATATAGACATAAAAATTCTCAACAAAATATTAGCAAATAGAATATGTGAAAATAATTAATTACTGGGCATGGTTTCAGACGCCTATAATCCCAGTACTTGGGAGGCTAAGACAGGAAGAGTGTAGGTTTGAAGCTAGCCTCAGCAACTTACTGAGGCTGTCAGGAACTTAGTGAGACCCTGTTTTCAAATAAAAGTAAAAAATCGGGCTGGGGGTGTAGCTTGGAGGTAGAATGCCTCTGGGTTCAATCCCCAGTATGCCAGTATGAGGAAGAAGAAGAAGAAGAAGAAGAAGGAGGAGGAGGAGGAGGAGGAGGAGGAGGAGGAGGAGAAGGAGAAGGAGAAGGAGAAGGAGAAGGAGAAGGAGAAGAAGAAGAGAAGGAGACAAGGAGGAGGAGGAGAAGAAAAAGAATTCATTACTATGGTCAAGTGAGTTTTTTTCTAGATGCAATGCTGGTTCAATATTTGAAAATTAGTGCAGTTTACCATATTATTAGGCTAAAGAAGTAAAATCACATAAACATATCAACCAATGTAGAAAAGCATCTGAAAACACCCAGTAGTTGTTTAAAATAAAAAGTCTTGGCAAATTGAGGAACATCCCCAACCTGATAATAGGCATCTGCAAAAACCCTAAAGTTGGTGGGCATGGTGGAGCATGCTTGTAATCCCAGTACTTGGGAGGATCTCAGGTTCATGGCCAGACTCAGCTACTTAGTGAGGCCCTCTACAACTTAGTGAGACCCTGTTTCAAAGTAAAGAATTAAAACTAGGGCTGGGGGTGTAGCTTGGAGGTAGAATGCCTTTGGGTTCAATCCCCAGTACTGAAAAAAAAAAAAAAACAAAAAAACCCTGAAGTTAACAACATGGGAAAATGGGAATAAAACAAGGTGTCTGTTTTCATCACTGTTATTCAACCTAGTCCTGGAAATTCTAGCCAATGCAATATTTCCAAGAAAACAAATAAAAGGCATATAGATATGGAAGAAAAAAATAAAACTGTCTCAATTTGCAGATGACATGATTACCCACATAGATAACCCCAAGAACTACCAGCAAACTCCTAGAACTAATCACTGAGTCAGGAAGCTCACAGGATAGAAGAGCAACACATAACAATCAGTTTTTTAAATGCATATTTGCAATAATCTCTTGGAAATGGAAATTAAAAACACAATACTATTTACAACCACTCCCCAAAAATGAAATACTTAGGTGTAAATTTAACAAAACATGTACAAGACTTGTATGCTGAAAGTTTCAAAAGACTGAAGAAAAAAAATTTATTTTATTTTTTGCAGTACTGGGGATTGAACACAGGGGCATTCTACCTCTGAGTTACACCCCCAGTCCTATTTTTTATTCTTTATTTTGAAACAGAAGGCCTCACTAAGTAGCTGAGGCTGGCTGTGAACCCAGATCCTCCAGTCTCAGCCTCCCTAGTACTGGGATTACAAGCATGCACCACCACGCCTGGCTGAAAAAAATTTTTAAATGTGAATAAATGGAAAGACATACATACTATGTTCATAGACAACAAAATAAAGATGCCAGTCCTCCCCAAATTGACAGATAGATATTATTGCAATCACTATCAAGATCCCAGCAGGAAAATTTATAGATACATGCAAAATTATTCTAAAAGTACATAGAACAGTCAAGAAACTATAATAGTTCAAATGATTTTGAAAAAGGACGGAATGGAGGTGCTTTGCCTACCCAAATTCAAGACTTACTATGTAGCTACAGTAATCAGGTCTGTATTGTATTGAGGAGGGACAGACGCACGTCAGTGGAACAGAACAGAAAACCCAGACGCAGCCCCACACATGAATGGCCAAGTGATTTTTGACGAAAGTGAAAAAGCAATTCAATGGAGGGAGAGTTTCCAACCAATGGTACTGGAGCAAGAAGTATATCTTAAAATAAGCAATATCTTAAATTACCCAACAAAATATGGTATTTCTCGTGCACCTACTCTGTGCTGGGCAGCGTCCTAAGCACTGGGGGGAGGGCAGTGAGCAAAGTCCCTGCTTTCACCGTGTTGACATTCTCATGGTCATGGTCCCCGGGAGAAATCCAGGGAACTAGAGAAGGAATGTGAGCACCTGGGGAGGGATGGGATAGGAGCCGGCTCCAGAAAAGAAACAGGGGACTATTGGCCTTTATCTAGATGCATGCCTGCCTGCCTTCCTTCCTTCCTTCCTTCCTTCCTTCCTTCCTTCCTTCCTTCACCAGGGATGCGCCTCCTTCATGTTGGTATAAAGGATTTCTACTCCAGGCTGCCTGATCCCACAGCCTGGCTCTTAATTCAGGAGACAGCCTTTGCTTCCAAGCCAAAGCAAATGAATAAAAACGTACACAAACTCCCCAAGCCCCCGGGCTCTGTCTATGCTCCTTGCAGATCCTCGTGCATGCCTTGCTCCCTGCTGGGACCTGTCCACCCCCACTTCATCACCCCATTAGCGGACACAGCCTGGCCACACTGCCCAGGCACAACCACCCCAGGCAGGTGTGGCCCACACCTGCGCCGTCTAGTCTGACGCCAGAGGCCAGGCACGAGGCAGGAGTACCCACGAGCTTCCCGGGCAGCAGCTCCTCTTCCCCTCCCCGCTGGGCCACGTGTTAGCTCTGGTGCCCTGGACAAGTCACTTTTCTCCTGCCAGCCTCAATGTTCCCTCCACTAAAATGGGTTGCCACGATCAGCCCGTATATACCAGGTGTCATGGTAAGAAGTCGCTGTGATTAAGCCCCCAAAGTGGGTGCCACACGGACAAACAGCTGATGAGTCCCATACTCTGGAGCCGGGCACCTTTGGTTCAAATCTCGGCTCTACGGCTCCTTTGCTGTGTAACCGCTCTGTGCCTTGGTTTCTTCCTCTAGAAAATGGGTCTCTGCAAGGGTCCTCTGTAACACGGTGCTACCCTCAGAGAGCTGCTTCAGGGATGCAGCGAGGAGATAATAATAGTCCCTGCCTCGGGGGCTTGTCATAACAAGCAGAGAGGGGTGTGTGGTGCAGATGGGACTCCCAGGAAGGTGAGCTGTCACGTGGGCGGCCAGTGGGGGAGACTCGTCCCATGCCTGCTTGGTCTTTGCATGTGCAGCCTGGGCTGTGGCCTCTCGCTTAAAATCTCCCTGCTTTTTAGCCGGGTGTGGTGGCACTCACCTGTAATCCCAGTACTTGGGAGGCTGAGACGGGAAGACCATAAGTTCCAGGTCAGCCTCAGTAACTTAACAAGACTCTCAGCAAGCTAGTAAGACCCTGTTTCAAAATAAAAAATAAAAGCCGGGCATGGTGGCACACGCTTGTAATCCCAGTAATTGGGAGGCTGAGACCGGAGGATCCGGGTTCGTGGCCAGCCTCAGCTACCTAGTGAGGCCTTCTGCAACTTAGTGAGACCCTGTTTCAAAAATAAAAAATAAAAAATAGGGCTGGGGATGTAGCTCGGAGGTAGAATGTCCCTGAGTTCAATCCCCAGTATCGCAAAATAAATAAATAAAAATAAAAAAGGCTGGGGATGTAGCTTGGAAGTAGAATGCCCCTGGGTTCAATCCCAAGAATGAAAATAATAATAATAATAATAATAATAATAATAATAATAATAATAATAATAGCCGGGTGTGCTGGCACATGCTTGTAATCCCATTACTTGGGAGGTTGAGGCAGGAGGATCTCAGGTTCACAGCCAACTCAGCTATTTGGTGAGGCTCTCTGCAACTTAGTGAGACCCTGTTTCAAAATAAAAAAACAAGCCGGGCGTGGTGGCGCACGCTTGTAATCCCAGCATTCGGGAGGCTGAGACCGGAGGATCCGGGTTCGCGGCCAGTCTCAGCTACCTAGTGAGGCACTCCGCAACTCAGTGAGACTCGGTTTCAAAATAAAGAATAAAAAATAGGGCTGGGGGTGTAGCTCGGAGGTAGAATGCCCCTGAGTTCAATCCCCAGTACCACAAAAATAAATAAATAAATAAATAAATAAATAAATAAATAAATAAATAAATAAAAAATAAAAAAACAATAAAATTGGGCTGGGGGTGTAGCTCAGAGGTAGGATGTCCCTGGGTTCCATCCCCAGTACCACACAAATAAATAAATATTTTTTTAAAATTAAAAATAGGGCTGGAGGTGGAGTTTGGAGGCAGAATGCCTCTGCGTTCAATCCCCAGTACGGCAAAAATAAATAAATAAATCCTGCTTTTTCTCCCCTCCTCTCCAACACCCGATTGGCATTGTCAGGCAAGCTGGGGGGAACCAGGTGTTCATAGCCTCCAGGCACGGGCAGGGCTAAGGGGACGGGGGGCTGGTAGCTGCATGTCCCACCCCCAGGCTTTCCGAGCCCTCAGCCCTTCCCGGGAGCTGAGGGAGCCACCCCGCCACTGACCCCGGCATGGACGCCCTTGTGGGGGCCCGAGGGGCAGCCGCAGGGCAGAGGAGGGCTGCCGGCCGCACCGGGACCTGGCGGGGTGGGGCCGAGCCTCTGCTGACTCATGCCACGGCTGGGCTGTATAAAGCAACCAGCCCAGGGGCTCCTGCCACGGCCCGGGATGGCGCAGGGGACAGTGATCCACGTGGCCCTGGAGCGGCCCACCCACGCTGTGTGCGTGCTGGGCACCGCGACCCAGCTGGACGTCTGCGGGTGAGCGGGGACGCTTCCGGGCGTCTGGGCGGGTTGGGGATATGGGTGCTGGCTCTGCTGAGACGCAGCGGATGGTTGGCTCTGGCTCTGGCTCCGGGCTCCGAAAAGCCCGGATCGGGCTGTGCCAGATCAAAGTGGCGAGCTCTTGGCCATCTTCCAGCCCAGGTCCCCAGGACCTCTCCACAAAGCGGTCAGAGAGGGCCTGTGACCTGCCTAAGGCCACACAGCAGCACACCCTGGGGGCCAGGCTGGAACGGAGGCTTCCGGGCTCAGACCTGGTTCCCGTGCAGCCTGTGCACCTGCGCCCGTCAGCCGAGCCTCCCTTAGGGTGCATGGCAGGCTTCGGGGTGAGGTGGACTCGGGCAGGGGAGGACCACGCTGGGAGCTGCCCTGCTGCTGGCTGGCGGGCCAGGGCCACTGAGCCTCAGTGTCCTCATCTGTGAGGTGGGGATGATACCCACTTCCTGGAGTGGTTACAGAGATGACATGTGAGAAATGCGAGAATGTTTGTGGAGTACTTAGCACAGCTCTGAGCATAGCCCTGGCGGTTGACCCTTCATTCATTCAACAAATACCAGTTGAGTACTGTGTCCCCAGCCCTGGGTTACACCCTCTGGCAGCGTGCATGGTGTCATTGCTATTGGTGTCAGTAAGAGTATCGGCAGCCCCTGGCTTCCCTCACCGGGTTGGACACCCATGGTCCTAGCATGGCGCCCCTGGGAGCGTCTAGGAAGTTTTTTGAGCTCAGCCCAGGGCCACGGAAGGGAGGCAAGAAACTAAGGGAGTAAAAGAAAAAAGAAAGCCTGAGGCCATTGGAGCCTCCTCTGAGAAAGAGCTTGCTAAAGCAGGTGTGGAGGAAATGAAAGGGGCTGGAGCTAGCCCAGGGCCCTGCCAGCATGCCCAGGCTAGCCCTCCCAACCTGAGGAGTGGAGGTCAAGGTCACAAGTGCTTCTTCTGGGCAGGGAGCTGGCTGGGCTGGGCCAAGAGGGAGGCGCAGGGCTTCCCCGGACGCCGGGGCTTCCAGAGCCCCCTCTTTCCTCCTCCTGCCGTTGACACTGCCCCCGTCCTTCTATCCCCTGACCGTCTCTCATAATAACGGCTAATATTTACATCAACTTCCTGCATACAGTTAAGTCAACAAACGTATGAGGTAGGCAAGCTGCCCTTCCCATTTTACAGAAGGGGAAACTGAGGCTTTGAGCGGTTAAGTAACCCACCTGAAGCCATCCGGCTAGTTAGCGGGGAAGCCAGGACTCAAACCCAGGCAGCCTGGCTCCGGGACCCAGCCCTGTCCCATGGTCCCTGCCCCAGCCCTCCCTGCCACCCCTTGCCTGTCCTACACAACCCGCCAGTGACTTCCTCCACCGCCGGGCAGCCTCCGCCCTCTTCCTAAAACCCAGGGGGGACGGGCCACCCCTCCCCCAACGCTGCTTCCTTGACTAGAAGCTGTGACCCAGGGGTTGAAGGGACCAGGTCCTGGGGACAGGGACAGGTTGCAGGCTCTGGCCACCTTCCAGACACAGCTGCTCTGGAAACTGCTTTGACTTTCATTCCCATTTGAGAAGTACTTTCCCCACAGCAGGAAACACGTTGATTATGTCCCAAGAAAATCGCACCGAGCTGAGCTGAGTTGAGTGTTAACACTGGTCAGGGGCAGAGCAGCCTCACACCCGCCTACTGTGTGCTGGACCCCTCCCTCTTCGGCACACAGTAGGTGCAGGGTGAGGCTGCTCTGACCCCTTTCCTGTGATTCCTGATGTTTTCAGAAAACTACAAAGTAAACACAACCATCGTGCCCATTTTAAGATGAGTATACCAAGGCTTTAGGAAGTGAAGGGGCCGACTCCAAACCCCCTGATTCCCTAGCACACACGAACTACACCTAAACTGGATGCAGTGTGCACGCCTGTGATCCCAGTACTTGGGAGGCTGAGACAGGAGGACCCTCAGCAACTTTGTGTGTGTGTGTGTGTGTGTGTGTGTGTGTGTGTTACTGGGGATTGAACCCAGGGGCATTCTACCTCTGAGCCACCCCCCCCAGTCCTATATTTTTATTCTTTATTTTGAAACAGGGTCTTACTAAGTTATGGAGGGCCTCACTAAGTAGCTGAAGCTGGCCTCGAACCTGTGATCCTCCTGTCTCAGCCTCCCAAGTACTGGGATTACAAGCATGTACCACCACGCCCGGCTGACTCTCAAAACTTTGCAAGACCCTGTTTCAAAATTTAAAAAAAAAAAAAAAATTTAAAAGGAGCTGGCATGGTGGCGCATGCTTGTAATCCCAGGACTTGAGAGGCTGACACAAGAAGATCACAGGTTCGAGGACAGCCTCAGCAAGTAGTGAGAATGTCATCAACCTAGTGAGACCCTGTTTCCAAATAAGAAATAAAATGGGCTGGGGGTTTAGCTTGAAGGTAGAATGCCTCTGGGTTCAATCCCCAGTGCCTCAAAAACTAAAAATAAAAATGGCAAATGTCTGGGAGTTTAGCTTGGAGGTAGGATATCCCTGGGTTCAATACTCAGTCACACACACACACACACACACACACACACACACAAAATGAAATGAAGGAGCCAGGGTCATTTAAAGGTAAACTCTAACTCCCCTGCTTCCCCAGCACACACCACCTCCACCTCCGAGGGCTGCGGGGCCGCACGGGGACTGGACCCTGGTGGGCAGGGCTCCATCCGCCTCCAGGGGGTCTGGGGAAGGCCCGGACAGGTGGCGGTGGTGTGGCCAGGTGGGGCACCTGAAGCTGCCATAAGTGGGTGGCTGTCCTCTTCCCCAGGGTCTCCTGGATAGCAGAATACCCAGAGTGACCGCAGGGAGCATGGACAAGTCTGTGTGTGTCTCTAAGCCTCGGTTTACCCACCTGCAAAATGGGAACATTAACACCTGCCTGCTGGGTTGTGGCAAAGACTCTATCATTCAATGCACAGAGGCCCCTTTCCCATAAGGATGGCTTGAGCCGAGAGAGAGAGAGAGAGAGAGAGAGAGGTGTTGAAGGATGGAACCCAGCATCTCACCCATGCTAAGCAAGCGCCCTGTCCCTGAGTTACACCCCTGGCCCCTGCTGGAGTCTCTGTCAATCAGTGTCACTGAATCTGAGCACCGTCCTACTGCCAGTCTTCAGTGAAGAGATGTCCAAGAAGCCGGGCGTACTTGTAATCCCAGTACTTGGGAGGCTGAGACCAGAAGATCCAGGTTCTCGGCCAGCCTCAGCTACTTAGTGAGGCCCTCCACAACTTAGTGAGACCCTGTTTCAAAATCAAGAATAAAAAAATAGGACTGGGGTGTAGCTCAGAGGTAGAACACCCCTGGGTTCAATCCCCAGTATGGCACACACACACACACACAAAAAGAAACAAAAAAGAGACGTCTGAGGCTGGAGCTGGGGTCGTCACTGTCTGGGCTCACGACGTCCCCCGGGCTGGCTATACAGAGGGTACTGGAAGCTACCAGAAGGTCCAGCTGTGGATTATCCTATGATAACACGCAGTGAAGCCCCTTCCCGCCATGTTTACCAAAGCCCTCCAGCCCCAGCGGTGCCGCTCCCCAGCCCGGCCTCGCCTCTCCCAGCCTCGGCTTCCCCGTCTGCCACGGAGGGTGAGGTGAGGCCTGGAGAGCCGGGCAGGTGGAGACCCACCTTCGCACCCGCCCCTGTCCCTCTGGAGGAAGCCAGGCGGGGACAGGGAGCCTGGGCCCAAGTCTCGGCTTCCTCTGTTCTGCAAGCCACCAATTCATTTTCCTGGTGCGCCAGACACACGGCGGCGGGCGTGTCCCTGTCCTGTCCCCGCCCTCTGGCCGCAGTGCTGGGAGGCTGAGGAGGTCACAGCAGCGTGAGGACCCGGGAGCCCGCCGCGCACGGAGCCAGGAGAATGAGCCTCCAGGCTTTGGCAAGGAATCAAGGCCTTTAGCTCAGTTTCAGTTTGGCCAGGCAGGCGAGAAGAGGGGGGAGGCGCTGGGGCGGGAGGCTCCATTCTGTCAGGGCCCCCAGCGGGCTCTGTCTGGGCACAGGCTGAGCTGGGCCGCCGTTCTGTACGTTCTGCCGCTGTTGTTGTTGTCGTATTAGGGATTGAACCCAGGGGCGTGGTACCGCCAAGCTACACCCCAAGCTCTTTTTGTTTTTGTTCTGAAACAGGGTCTCCGTAGGTTGCTGAGTCTCGCTATATTGCTGAGGCTGGCTTTGAACCTGCGATCCGCATGACTCAGCCTCCCAAGCACTGGAATCGCAGGTGTGTGCCCCCGCACTTGGCTTCACGTGCTGTTCGAATTAGATTCCCATACTGAGCAGTCGCCGTGTGTGAGGCCTTTAAGCAGGGAACGCAGAGACACGAATCCTTGTACCAAGGTGGAAATTGAGCCCCCGGGAGGGCGGGTGGCAAGGCCAAGCTCACAGCCCTTAGGAGCAGCCCCAGGGGCCACCTCTCCATGCCCTGTGTCAGAGGCTCCGGGCGGGCGGGCCTGGGAGAGGTTTCCTGTGGGCAGCTGATCCTGCGCCGGCCGGTGTCTGATCAAAACCGCCTGGACCAGCCGGTGACACCTGGTGGCCCGGCCGGCTGGTACAACAGAGTGGCCTCTGTGCCGTGTGCGACAGTGGGAAGGGACACCCCGTCCACGCTGACCCTGGCTGTCTCCCTGACACAGTGAGTCAGCTCGCCCAGGCCCAGGTGACAAGCTGGCCGTCCTGCTCCCTAACCCTGTGGACTTGGGGACCAGGCTGGGAGCAGGTGGGGAAGCCACTACCTGTGGACAGGGACAGGATAGGGTGCAGATCAGCAGATTAGATGGCATCCTTGTCAAGGAGGACTGGGGGAACGCCTGGCAGGACCCCTGATCCTCCAGCTAGTCCTCCCTCCTCCATCCCTGGCACAAGGCCTGGCACTGGTGGGAGGTGTGTGCTGCTGATTGATTTAATGAATGAGGCTGCTTTGTAAGGGAGGATTGGACCTGGTACATAGTAGGTGCTCTTTAAGTGTTTGTTGAGTGAATGAAAGAGAGTTGAGGGCAGGGAAGAGTCTTGTTCACGCAGTCATCTTGAAATCTTTTTGCAACAAAAGAGGGAGGAAGGAAAGAAATGTTGGGAGGGGAGCATATTAAAAAATATTCCAGTGTCACCACCGCCCCTTACCAGGCAGGGCCTCACACCTCAGACGATGGGGGGCTCGGGCTGCCCTGTTTGCCCCGTCCTTCAGGAAGGACCCTCCACTGCCTCCTTTGGGAGTGTGGTGTGAATTCAACAGGGAGGGAGGAGGGAAGAGAAAAAGGAAGAAGCAGGAGGAGAAGCCACTGCGCCTGGCCATGCCCTTTCCTATCCTCCCCGCTCCTTTCGCTCTGGTGGAAACCCAGGGCCCGGAGCTGGGCTCCCATGCAGGGGCTCCTCCCCCGACCTGCACACTGGCCCCACCCCGGCGACCTCACAGCCCTCCCGGGCTGCACCTGCCACCTGGCCTGGAGGACTCCCTCTGTGTCCCTCCTCTTCCTGCTTCCTTCCTTCCACCTTCCCCTGCTTCCTCCCGATGACACCCCTCCGGCATGCCCCCCTCCCAGCGACTCCTGACTGGGTGCATTTTGGAGGGCCGTCTTTGGGCTCCTCCCAGCCCCACAGATGGGCCAGGTGGTGGGGGCAGGGCCAGAGCGCTGCCTGTCCCCGTGTCTCTGCTGTCACAGGTGTCTAATCAAGACTCCAACCTCCTGTCTTCCCCAGCCAGCCCTGAATTACTCCAGGGACCCGAGACAGTCTCTCACCTCCCACCCCTCCCAGCTCTAAGTTTCTTCATAAAGGAGGCAATTTTTTTTTTTTTTTTTTTTTTTGCAGTACTGGGGATTGAACTCAGGGGCATTCTACCTCCAAGCTATACCCCCAGCCCTATTTTTTATTCTTTATTTTGAAACAGGGTCTCACTAAGTTTCGGAGTTCCTCACTAGGTAGCTGAGGCTGGCCACGAACCCGGATCCTCCGGTCTCAGCCTCCCGAATGCTGGGATTACAAGCATGTGCCACCACGCCCGGCTTAAAGGAGGCAATTCTGAGCCTCCTCCTCCTCCTCCTCTTCTGCTGATTGTACCGCTCTCATCCTCCAGAACCTTCTCTGGCTCCCCATTACTGGGTATTGAAATCCTCACTGACCGGAACGCTCCGAGCCTCTGCTCCTGCTCCCTGCCCTCCCACCCCCGCCTTCCAGGTTCGTCACCTCTTGAGTAAGGAACCGGGCGGCTCTCTTCTCCAGCCCAGCAAGCCTGTTGACTTTGAAACGATGCCACCCGCCTCATAAAAGAGCAACGCATGCCTCAGACGTGATGCTCTATCTACCCAGCCCTCACCTCCTCTCCCGGGCCCTGGCGCCCTCAGCTCGCCCTGGGAAGCGGGCTACTGGGCAGCTGCATACCGCGTCTTCCTCTGCTGTGGCGAGAAAGCTCAGACAATGGGCCCGCCCCTGGCTCTGCAGTTCAGTGGGTCTGGGGGAGCCCGGGAATCTGCATGTGTGTGTGTGTGTGTGTGTGTGTGTGTGTGTGTGTGTGTGTGTGTGTGTGTGTAGTGCTGGAGATTGAACCCCGGGGCATTCTACCATTCTACCTCTGAGCTACACCCCTAGCCCTATTTTATTTTATCGTTTTTAATTTGGAAACTCTAAGTTGCTGAGAGCCTTGCCTAAGTTGCTGAGGCTGGCCTCCAACTTGTGATTCTCCTGTCTCAGCCTCCCAAGTACTGGGATTACAGGCGTGCGCCGCCACACCCAGCTAGGCCCCTGCATTTCTAGCAAGTTCCCAGGTGAAGCAGCCCTTTGGGACCCTCTGGTCTTGGTTGAGAGCCCAGGACGGGCAGGGTGGGGGCAACGTGGAGAAAGGAGCGGCGTGGTGGGTCGCGAGGGCAGCTAGAAGGTCGCCACGCTGGTCCAGACCGGCACTGTCAGCCAGGGACTGGGGGAGTCACCTGACCTCTCTGACCCGCGTGTCCTCATCTGTAAAATGGAAAAGGCAGCAGCTCGCCCCATCAAACCACCGTGAAAACGGGTGAGTGACTACAGAGAAAGGCCGCCTGGCCCGCGGGGCGCACGCTACAGGTTTTACCCTGATGAAAGTCAAGCTGAGCCGCGCCGCCAGGATAAGAGAAAGTGCCAAGCCTGAAATGTCACCACGCAGGTGACAAAAACTCCAAGTGCCAAATTCCCCAGCAAGGAGGAGAGAGGACGGTGACTGCCCGTGGTGAGCTGTCTTGATTCAACTTCGGGCAGCTTTGGGTGCTCTGGAGAAATATCTTTTTATGTTTTCACCTTGTGCTGCTCAAACGCACATGATGAGACAAAATTGGCATGCTGGCATTTTTAATCCACTGGATCATGTTGCTTGCTCTTTCTTTTCCTTTGTCTTTTTTTTTTTTTTTTTAATGAGGGCAGGGATTTGATTCCTGGGTTTTCAGTGACCTGTCACCTTTCCAGAACCCAGCGGTCACACTGCTGGAGAGAACAGGGCTTTGCCTGAGTTTGGGTGAGAGAGAGACTTACCCAGTGACCGATGTGCTTGTCTCCCGTCTCTGCTGTGACACGGTGCCACACATCTCACGTCTGCAAATAGCACGAGCGTATTACCTTACAGTTCTGGAATCAGAAATCCAGAAATAAAGGCTGGCGTGGTGGCGCACGCTGGTAATCCCAGTACTCAGGAGGCTGAGACTGGAGGATCGCAGGTTCCTGGCTAGACTCAGCTACTTAGTGAGGCCCTCCACAACTTAGCGAGACCCTGTTTCAAAATAAAAGAATAAAAAATAGGACTGGGGATTTAGCTTGGAGATAGAATGCCCCTGGGTTCAATCACTGGTACCACAAAAAAAGAAAAAGAAAAAGGAAAGAAGGATGGAAGGAGGAAATGAGGGAGGGAGGAAAGAAAGAGAGAAAGAAAAGGAGGGAGGGAGAAAGAAAAGAAGAAACCTGATGTGGTGGCTCACATCCGTAATCCCAATACTTGGGAGGCTGAGACAGGAGAATTGCAGGTTCAAAGCCAGCCTCAGCAACTTAGTGAGACCCTGTTTCCAAATGAAAAATAGGGCTGAGGGTGTAGCTTGGAAGCAGAACACCCCTGGGTCCCCAGTACCCCCCCACACACACACACACAAAGGAAAAGAAATCTAGAAATGTGTCCTATGGAAATAAAATCAAGGTGTGTCCTTGGACTCCAGGGGAGAATCTGTCCCCCACCTTTCACACCCTCTGGAGACCACCCGCATCCTTTGGTCCCTAGTACTAAAGAAAAGAAAAGAAAAAAGATACCATGTGGATAGAATGAAGGCCTAGGCCGGGTAGACTGTAGCAGAAATGAAATGAAGGAACATGGGAGACTAGAACAAGTTTGGAGAAAAAAATATCCTTCTTCATCTGCTTCAGATCTCTGTGGTTCTTCCAAACTTACTTCAAAATTTCATTTCCTAAGGGGGAAAAACATCAAAATGCTAGTGATTGTTTCTCTGGGGTAAATTCTGTTTTCTCCTAGGCAGTAGACACCTCTATGGCTGTGTAACAAATTGCCCCAAAACTCAGTGTGTTGAGACAGTATCGTTTGTGAGCTCATGGTTTCTGTGGCCAGGGACCCCTGTGGTGCAGCTGGGTTCCCGCCTCCAGGTCTCACCGAGGTGACAGTCGAGGTACCAACACCGGTCCTGTAGTCCTGTGAGACCCGAATGGACCCAGGATGGCTCCACTGATAAACGCACCCTCGTGCTTGTAGGTGGGGCTCAGTGCCTCTCTGGCTGGAGTGTCCCTCAGAGGCCTGCCATGTCAGCTCCTCCATCGCTCACCGAGGGTGGCTGTCTTCGTCAAGATCAGCAAGTCAAGAACCTGAGAGAAGCCGGCATGGTGGCGCATGCTTGTAATACCAGCATTTGGGAGGCTGAGACCGGAGGATCCGGGTTCAAGGCCAGCCTCAGCTACCTAGTGAGGCACTCCGCAACTTAGTGAGACCCTGTTTCAAAATAAAGAATAAAAAATAGGGCTGGGGGTATAGCTTGGAGGTAGAATGCCCCTGAGTTCAATCCCTAGTACTACAATAAACAAAATCATGTTAGAGAGAGAAAAAAAGACGGGGGGTGGGGGGGAAGGATGAGAAAGAAGAGAGCAAGCACAAGACAAAAGTCTTTTTTTTTTTTTTTTTTTTTTTGGTACTGGGGATTGAACACAGAGGAATTCTACCTCCAATTTAATTTCTTATCTAGAAACAGGGTCTTACTAGGTTACTGAGAGTCTTGCTAAGTTGCCAAGGCTGGGTTTGAACCTGGGATCCTCCCATATCAGCCTCCCAAGTACTGGGATTACAAGCATGTGTCACCATGCCTGGCTGACGGAAATCTTTAATGGCCATCTTGGTGGCGGTTTTCCACTGATGAGCAGGGCAGTACGTCCCACCCACTCCCAGGAAAGGGAGCGTCGCCCAGGGAAAGGTTCATCACAGTTGGACCTGTAGGGTCCCCTGTAGTTTGGATCCTGAATGTCCTCCAAAGCCCCTCGTGTTGCAGACATGGTCCCAGGCCCATGAGGCTCTTGGGTGATGGCGAGACTTTAGGAGACGGGGCCTAGCGGGAATTAAATCATCAGGGTGTTTCCTTAGAGGGGATATGGAGACCCATCCCCTTCCTATCTCTCTCTTTGCTTCTTGATAGACATGATATGAGGTCTTCTCCACCATGGACTCCCACCATGACACACTGCACAACCACAGGCCCAAAGCAACAGGGCCAAGCAGCCCTGGTCTGAAACTTCTAAACCTTTCCTCCTTCTAAATTGACTCCCTCAGGTATTTTGTCACAGTGACACAAAGCTGACTGACACAGGGCCGTCTTAAAAGTCTGCCCATAACATACTTTTCTTGATTCTCTGTTATGAATACATATAGCTTTTAATGTAGACAAGAAGCTGTATTACAAACATAAAAATAGAAAACATGATCCTAAGTATCTCTGACCTCATGGAGTGAGTTCTGCCTCTCGAGGGCATCTCCCACACACTGTTGAATCAGCTGTTATTTCTTAGCCATCCTTCCGCGTGTGGGTGTGTGGGCTGCGTTGCATTGCTGGCTAGACAGCAAGGGCTGCTCTGAGCCTCCCGACTGTGCCTGCTGATAGACCTGAGCAGGAGATTCTCTAGGTGTGTGTCTAGGAGCGGAATTGCTGGGCTTGGGGTGGGCAAGGTTTGACTTCACAAGTTAACGCTGACTTGGTTTACAAAGCGGTTGGCTTCAAAATCCTGCCAGCAGTGTGTTAGTTTCTGCTGAATTGTACCGTCTATAACATTTTCAAAATAGGTGTAAAACCTTGTCTCCTTATGGCCTGGATATTTTCATTTCCTCACTTATTAGTGGAGTGGGGGGCCTCTTTATGGGTTCAGTATCCGTTTCTTCCAACTTCTCTCAATGCCTGTTGGTGTCTTCTTGTTGCTGTTGTTGTGGTGGTGGTGGTGGTGGTGATGGTGGTGGTGGTGGTGGTGATGGTGGTGGTGGTGGTGGTGGTGGTGGTGGTGGTGGTGGTGGTGATGGTGGTGGTGGTGGTGGTGGTGATGGTGGTGGTGGTGGTGGTGCTGATGGTGGTGGTGGTGGTGGTGGTGCTGGGGATCAAACCAAGTGGCGTTCCACCCACTGTGCTACACCCCAGCCCAGTCTATGCCTTTCCCTATTTTTTTCTACCGGGCTGTCTTTTTCACGCAGGTTAGCCTAAGCTCTTTAAACATTCTGATGCTACCCTTTTTCTAGTTTATGTTGTGTGCCTACTTTCCTTAGATTGTGCTTGTGTTTTAACTTGATAGTGTCTCTGATGAACAGGAGTTTCTTATTTTCATCTAGTTGAATCTATCTATCTTTCCCTTCACGTTTACAGGTCTTGTTTCAGAAAGAGCATATACAAGAGCCCCTGAGTTTTCTTTCAAAAGATTTAGCTGGTGTGTGGTGGCACACATCTGTGATCCCAGCTACATTTTGTGTGTGTGTGGAACTGGGGATTGAACCCAGGAGTATCCTACTTCTGAGTTATACCCCTAGTTCTATTTTATTTTTTATTTTGAAGCAGGGACTTGCTAAGTTGCTGAGGGTCTTACTAAGTTACTGAGGCTGGCCTCGAATCTGCGATCTTCCTGACTCAGCCTCCTAAGTACTGGAATTACAGGCATTTATCACCACACCAGCTACAAAACCTGTTTCAAAATAAAAAGGGCTGAGGGTATAATACAGTGGTAAGGTGCTTTGGGTTCAATCCCCAGTACCCAATACATACATACATACAATAGAAATTGCTTTGATGAAAGTCTGTTTTTTGTTTTTTGGTTTTTGTTTTTTGTTTTTTGCGGCACTGGGGGTTGAACTCAGGGGCATTCTACCTCCGAGCTACACCCCCAGCCCTAGTTTTTATTCTTTATTTTGAAACCGAGTCTCACTAAGTTGCGGAGTGCCTCACTAGGTAGCTGCGGCTAGCCGCGAACCCGGATCCTCCGGTCTCAGCCTCCCAAATGCTGGGATTACAAGTGTGCACCACCACACCTGGCTTAAAAGTCTGTTTTTAAGTATCAATTTTTTCTGTGTGTGGTACTGGGGATTGAACCCGGGGGCATTCTACCTCCAAGCTACACCCCCAGCCCCATTTTTTATTCTTTATTTTGAAACAGGGTCTCACTAAGTTGCAGAGGGCCTAAGTTTACCTGAGGCTGGCCGCAAACCCGCAATCCTCCATTCTCAGCCTCCCAAGTACTGGGATTACAAACATGTGCCACCACGCCTGGCTTAAGTATCAGTTTTTGATCATTTGAAAATGTCTTTATTAGCCAGGCATGGTGGCACACACTGGTAATCCCAGTACTTGGGAGGCTGAGACAGAAGGATCCCAGATTCACAGGTAACGACAGCAACTTGTGAGGCCCTCTGCAACTTAGTGAGATCCTGATTCAAAATAAGGAATAAAATAGGGCTGGGGGTACAGTTTGGAGGTAGAATATCCTTGGGTTCAATCCTCAGTACCAAAAAAAGGTCTTTATTAAAAGATTTTGGGAGTGGGAATTCTAGTTTAACAGTTATTTTCTCAAAATACTATGATGATAACATTCAATCAACTCTTTTATAGATTCATTTCACTGTTTACTTTTGACAAGTCTACTTCCAATCTGCTTGTTAGTCCTTTCTGGGTAGTTTGCTTTTCTATCTGGATGCCTTAAGCTGTTCTCTTTGCCTTATATTAGCTTATGTTATTGGATGCATACATGTTGAGAATACCTTCTAGGTGAGTTGAACTTCACATTTTCAGGTGGCGATCTTCTCTATTGATAATAATGTGGATTTTGTCTAGTATTTTATGTGGTTCCGTGCTTAACCTTGGGAGACAGCCAAGGAGATGCTTCAGGGAGTTTCCAGAATGAGTGTTCTGACCGCAGACCCCAACGAGCCCCACCTACTATGCTGCAAGCCCAAGGACATGTCCCGATCGCCAACCCAGCTGCGTTACAATCAAAATAACCGAGTTCAACATCCCTTGAAGGCCCTATCGGGAGCCAGGAGATAACCAAGACACCATCTTGTGATACCGAACTGATGTCATCGCCGTGTACCTCCCACCCACCCCTCACGACAGTCTCCTGTAAAAGAGGAGCCAACGTAGCTGAGTGTGGTGGCGCACGCTAGTAATTCCAGTACTTGGGAGGCTGAGACAGGAGGATCACAGGCTAAAGGTCAGCCTCAGCAACTTAGCCAGGCCCTCAGCAACTTAGTGAGACCCTGTCTCAAAATTAAAAATGAAAAGATAGAGCTAGGGATGTATCTCAGAGATAGATCGCCCCTGGGTTCAATCCCTAGTACCACAAAAAAAGAGCATCTGTGAACCCCCAAAGGTGTTTCTCACTCCGAACAAGAACTGCATTTTCCCTTGAATGTGTGTTTCTTGCTTTCCTAAATAAACCCATCTATAGATCTACATAGTTTTGAAAATTCTTTTCCATCTGCATTCGGTGCCACGATACTTGATTTTGTCCGATATGAATATACCTACCCCAGCTCTCTCTTGGTTAGTCTTTGTTTAACCTGGTGTGTGTGTGCCCGCACGTGTGTCACTAGAAGGCTACTCCTTAGAGATTCCCCCAGCTTCTCATGCATGAGGCAATGATTACAGGCACACACCTGTAATCCTAGTACTTGGGAGGCTGAGACAGGAGGATTGCAGGTTCGAGGTCAGCCTCGGCAAGTAGTGAGACTCTCATCAACCTAGCAAGACCTTGTTTCAAAATAAAAATAAAATAGGGCTGGGCGTGTAGCTCAGAGGTAGAATGCCCCTGGGTTCAACCCCCTGTAACTAAAACACACACACACACACACACACACACACACACACACACACACACTGTATTTTATCCATGATCCTTGCTTTGAATCTCTGGTCGGCCACGATTCCAGAAACAGGAGCCTGTGTGATTCTGTGTGTCTGCACAACCTCGTGTGTGCACACAGCTCTACGCACACATGCACGCGTGTGAGTCTTGTCAAGAGACCCTCCTTCCCTCCTCTCCTTAACTCCTGACAACCACCGCTGCCGTCTACACCGACCGGGAACCGGAGGGTTGCTGGAGAGCCGTGGTGGGCCAGGCCGTCCCTCACTGGGTCCCTCTGTCCCCCTCTGTCCCCTCCTCAGCTCTGCCCCTGAGGACTGCAAGTCCTTCAGCATCAGTTCCTCCCCAGGAGTGGCTGTGGATGTCACCGCCGGCCCTCCAGCCAAGAGGACTCCCACCGGCTCCTCCAAATGGCCCCTGGGCCCTGAGCTGGAGGTGACCCTGAGGGTGACCGCCGCCAGCAGCAGCACAGACGACCAGAAGGTGAGTGCGTGGCTGAGGGTGCAGTGTGGAGGGACTCCAGCAGGGCGGCGCTCTCACGGTCTGTCCTGCCTCGGTCCTCAGCGCCCGCAGGCACAGCCTCCTTCCCTCGGAGGTAGAGATGGCTTCTCCACCACCGTGTCCACCATGTCCGGGGGTGGGGGGTACAGAGGCAGGGTCTTGATTAAACTCATCCATCCCAACAATGTTTAATAAGCACCGAATGCATGCTGGGCAGTGGGAGCCCAGAAATAAACAAGACAAGAGGCGGGCCCCATAGGACCTTGTCAGCATCATAGTCATCTGGGTTGCGCCGGGTACAGAGTGGGGTCCAGGCCATGTTTGCTGAACGACTATGTGAAGTCATTAAAGTCTGCTGCCATCCTGTAGGTTCGGATTTCATACTATGGACCCAACGGCCCTCCAGTCCAAGCCCTGGTCTACATCACCGGGGTGGGTAAGTGACGGGCAGCTTCCAGAAGCGCTGACAGCCCCCCTCCACGCACCCCTGCAGGGCGTCTCCCCAGGACAGACTCCACCTGGAGCTTACCTCAGACTGAGCAGAGAAACAGGGCAATGTCCAGCCAGTCATGCATCTGGTAGTTCACAAATACCCCCTCCCCGGGGAGTGAGCCATGGAAAAACACAGCTGGAGAGGGGGCTGCGGGGAGCTCTCATTACATCTTACTAGCTATTTCTTCCTTGGGAATAGGTATATGGACTTTCAATCTACAAGCCTACACGTTTTTGACACCTCAAATATTTATAGCACAGAGTCGATGATGGCACTGTCCTATGCAACAATATAGTCTGTGGTCCCCAATTCCAGTACTTTTATTCCATTTTCACTATTTTTGCCATATCAATGATCTATCTGTACTCATATACTCATATTTATTAAATATTCTTTAAAGAAAATCCATTTTAGCTGGGTGTGGTGGCGCATGCCTGTTATCCCAATACTTGGGAGGCTGAAACAGGAGGATCGCAGATTTGAGGCCAGTCTCAGCAACTTAGTGAGGCCCTGTTTCAAAATAAATAAGGCTTGGGTGTAGTTCAGAGGTAAAATGCCCCTGGGTTCAATCCCCAGCACCACATACACACACACAATAATAAATAAAGCTGTGTGTGTGGTGACCCACGCTTGTAATCCCAGTACTTAGGAGGCTGAAATAGGAGGATCTCAGGTTTGAGGACAGCCTCAGCAAGTAGTGAGACTTTCATCAACCCTGTTTCAAATAAGAAATAAAATCAGACTGAGGGTGTAGCTCTAAGGTAGATGCCTCTGAGTTCAATCCCCAGTACCATAAAAATAAAAAAAAATAATAATAATTATCATTATTATTATTATAAATAAATAAAAAGGTAGCACTTAGGCTCTGTGCAAGACTTCATATTTAATTCTTACAACAATCCAGTGAGGTCGGTACTATTATTATCCCATTTTACAGGTGAGGAAACTGAGGCACGAGACATAAACAGGCTTGCCAAGGTCACCCAGCTTGGTTAGTGAAGGAGGGGGTAGGTCCAGGCCATGCAGGACCATGCTGTCCGGTCCCTGCACTAACACGCGGTGTGGACGTGTTTAAACTGTCGCTGGTCAGCTCACGTGGGAGGGGGCCCTGTGTCATGCGGCGAGGCACACAGCTCTACATGACCGAAATGAGGAAGGAAGGACTTACACATACGCTTTCTCAACAAGCCATTTGGACAGTGTCACTCAGCCACTGGGGCTGTGATTTGTCCCCTGGCGTGTGTAATAAAGAGCAGGTGGAGGTGGCATAGCCACTGTGCCACCACACAAGGTCCCTGAGGGCTGGGGCCAGAGTCCCGGCAGGGTGTCCTTGTGGGCTCCATGAGGAGCCTTCACGGGGTGGCTGGGAATTCCTTCTGACACCCTTGGGTGGCCAGACCCATAGGACGCCCGTGGCCACTGTGGTCATGACCCCCTGACGGAGGACAGGATGGTCAGAAGTCCCAGCTCGGTTCTCCGAATTGCAGCCAGACTTCTCGGGGGACAAGAGGGAGGGATGGCTTGCATCTGCGTCCCCTCTGGGGAGGAGACTCCCGCCTTGTCCATTGGTGCCGGGCTGCGAGCCCCCACTCCACGCCCTCGCCAACCCTCTCCTTTCACCCTTGGGATTTCAGAAATCTCCCTTCGTGCAGACATCACCCGCACGGGCAAAGCGAAGCTGACCAAAGCCACGAAAAATCAGGTACCAGTCAACGTCGCCGCCCGGCAATGCTCCTGTCGGCTCGGCCGGGTTCTCCTTTGGCGCCACCTTTTGGTCGTATGGTGAACAGCAATCTGTCTCTTGTTCCCACGTTAACTCTAAGAAGAGACACAGCTTAGAAAGACAGAAAGGAGAATTAAAATCATTTGTGATATTTATATACACATGTATAAGTATATATACAAATATATTTGTATATATAAATGTGAATAATAAATAATAAATGTGAAATATATAATGTGAATAATAAATGTGAAAAATACATATATACAAATATATTTGTATATATACATGTATTTTTCGCATTTATATACATATATGTTTATATACATATATGTTTACAATTATATATATATGTGTATATATACACTATCTCTTTTACAAGACCATATTTTCACCAATTGTGGATTCAGAGAATGTATTCTCCAACAAAATGGAATCTCTGCAGTCACTTAGTTAATACACAGCAGAGAAAAAAATTGTAGACAGGTCTCGACTCTGGCTCAGAAATCAGCCCCGGGGTTTAAGGGATGAGAGGAGAGATTCCATGGTCCTGTCTCCGTGGGATGAACAAGAGGGAAGGAAGAGAGGGTGGGGGAGGAGGGAGGGAGCCAGTGGGGCAGAGAACAGTGTTGTGAAAGACAGGGTGGTGGTGTGCCGATCAGACCTTAAGACTAGGAACCTGGGGTCCAGGAGTGAATTTCACGGTGTCCCCGAAACTTCAAAGCTGCCTGCACAATCTTATCCTGGTGTGCAAGTATACCCCTCAGAAGCCTTCGACCTATAGAAAGATTGAGATCTCTTCGTGGGGTCACCAAAAATGTAAGGAAGGGACAGGCATGGTGGTGCACACCTGTAATCCCAGGCCTTGGGAGGCCGAGACAGGAGGATCACAGGTTCAAGGCCAGCCTCAGCAACTTAGTGAGACCTTCAGCAACCTAGTGCAACCCTGTTTCAAAATAAATAGGGCTGGGGGTGTAGCTCAGAAGTAGAATGCCCCTGGGTTCAGTCTGCAGTATAAGAAGAAGAAGAAGAAGGAGAAGGAAGAGGTGGAGAAGCAGGAGGAGGAGGAGGAGGAGGAGGAGTGCTGGGGTATAATTCAGTGGTAGAGAGTACCACTGGGTTCAGTTCTTAGTAACACACACACACACACACACACACACACACACACACAGCTCAGTGATAGAGCACTTGCCTATCATGATTGAAGCTTTGGGTTCCATCCTGAGTGCTAAAAAACTTTTTTTTTTTTTTCTTACTGGGGATGGAACCCAGGGGCCTTCTACCTCCAGGCCACACCCCCAGACCTATTTTTATTTTTTACTTATTTTTTATTTGGAAACAGGGTCTCGCTAAGTTTCTGAGAGCCTCACTAAGTTGCTGAGGCAGGCTTCTAACCTGTGATCCTCCTGTCTCAGCCTCCCAAGGACTGGGATTACAAGCCTGTGCTACCATGTCCAGCACAAAAACTATTATTTCAAGTGCAAGGAAGAATGGCCGCTGAGTGTGGAACTCAGGAACCATCGGCCAGGTCCAGCCCCGGATGCGGCCGCTCCTGTCCTCGTGGGCAGGACCAAGTCTCCTGCCCACGAGGCATCACTATCAGATCCCACAGGTTGGGTGGGCAGGGGGGCGGGGCCGCTCCCTTCACTTTAATCTCTAGACAGATAGTATTGGCTGCTAAGTATAGTACCCAAAGAGTAATTAAGGGTTCACATAATAGTAACTACGTAAATCAAGATCTCCACATACCTATCTGGCTCCATTTGGTCAACCCAACACTTTTTTTTTTTAAGTGTTACAATTCAGCCAGACGTGATGACACATACCTATAATCCCAGTACTTGGGAGGCTGAGACAGGAGGACTGCAGGTTCGAGGCCAGCCTGAGCAACATAGCAAAACTCTTAGCAACTTAGCAAGACCTTGTTTCAAAACAAAAAACTAAAATAGGGCTGGGGGTGTAGCTCGGAGGTAGAACACACCTGCGTTGAATCTCTAGTACCACACACACACACACACACACACACACACACACACACACACACAGCTGTTGGAACCCATTTGTGCTGTCTTGGGCTCCTTTTTGTGAGTGGATGAATTGCATTTGGGGATCGGTTCATTTGTGACTTTTGGAGCAGACAGCAATCCTCTCTCGGGACCCGAGAATGGCCGAGTGTGGGAACGCACAGGCTGGACTGCCTGAGGCCAAGGAGATGGGAAGGAGAGTTGGCCGCGCTTCTCCACGAGCCGGAGGGGGCCGCCCAGGTCCTAAACCTGCACCTTCTCTTCTGGTGTCCACAGAGGACGTGGACCTGGGGCCCCCGTGGACAAGGGGCCGTCCTGCTGGTCAACTGTGACAAAGACAACCCCGACTCCGCGGGCATGGACTGCGAGGACGACCAGGTGCCTAACGGCAAAGGTGAGGCCAGCTGGACAGAGGGGCGCCGTCCACTCACAGAGCCCTGAGGCCACGTGGCCCAAGCCCCGAAATAGCCCTCTGAAGTGGGGGTGGCTCATTAGCACGTCCATCCCACAGATGAAGGATGGATGAAGGTCCCAAGAGGCGGGCCAGGCCCGAGGTCACACAGCAGTCGGAGAGCGGGCGGGGACCAAGGCCTCGTCTCCTTTATCTCCTAGAGACCACGGCCCAGCCCAGACATCTGTGCTTGTTTCCAATCTGATGCCCCAGACAAATCAGAATGAAAGACTGCCCCCAAATCACAGCAGAGTAGCCCCAAAATCCCTGCCGAAAGCCAGACTGCTCAGAGCACTTCATTTTATCCTTCAACACACAGCTTTAAAAAAATGTATATACAGCCGGGCGTGGTGACGCACGCTTGTAATCCCAGCATTCGGGAGACTGAGACCAGAGGATCCGGGTTCAAGGCCAGCCTCAGCTGCCTAGTGAGGCACTCCTCAACTTGGCGAGACCCGGTTTCAAAATAAAGAATAAAAAATAGGGCTGGGGGTGTAGCTCGGAGGTAGAATGCCCCTGAGTTCAATCCCCAGTGCCGCAAAAAAAAAAAAAAAAAAAATGTATATACAGCCAGGCGTGGTGACACACACATGTATTCCCAGTACTCGGGAGGCTGAGATAGGAAGGATCACAGGCTTGAAGCCAGCCTCTGTAATTTAGTGAGACCCTCAGCAACTCGATGAGACCCTGTTTCAAAGTAAAAAATAAAATAGGGCTCAGAGGTAGAATGTCCCTGGGATCAATCCTCAGTACCCAAAAATTAAATAAAAGGGATTGGGGACATAGCTCAGGGATAGAAAGGGCCTGGGTTGCCAGGCATGGTGGCGCACGCTTGTAATCCCAGCCTTTGGGAGGCTGAGACTGGAGGATTCGGGTTCACGGCCAGCCTCAGCTACCTAGTGAGGCTCCGCAACTTAGTGAGACCCAGTTTCAAAATAAAGAATAAAAAATAGGGCTGGGGGTGTAGCTCGGAGGTAGAATGCCCCTTAGTCCAATC